>JARUPV020000248.1:0-81724 GCA_030347415.2 Decapterus maruadsi | reverse complement strand
TTTTTCTATAATTTTTTTTACCATAATTACTTTTCCACCCCCATCCCACTTTTTTGTTTTTTTCCCCCCACCTTCTCTTCCCAAATACCTTATTCTATAATCTCCCCTAAAACTTAACCCCCTTCCATTTTTTCCATACCTAACTTAACCCCTCCCACCCTACCCCTTCCCTCCTAACCTTTCTAAACCTAACCTCTCCCATCTACTACATTTTTTCTCTTTCCCTAAACCTTTACCCTATTCCTTTTCCTCCATCCTACCCCACCCCACTCTAAACTTATACCCTCACCTTAATTTTCTACATTGAACTCTTAACCCCTTCCTAGATTTTCAACCCTATCTTTATCCCTTCCTAATACCTACCCTTCACTCTTTCCTAAACTTTCCCTTACACCTCTCTCTTTTACTTTCCTAAACCTTAACCTATCCCATCTCTTTTCCTTTCTTTCCCTAACCTTTTTCTAACCTTAACCCCTTTTCTCATTTTAAACTATACCCTCACCTTATTTTTTCACTAAACTTAACCTCTTTCCCTATCTTCTAAATCTACTCTTTATCCCTTCCTAATACTTACCCTTTACTATCCCTTTACCTCTTCTCCTTACTTCTTACTAAATCCTAACTCTCTCCCATCTCTTTCTTACTTCCTTTTCCTAACCTTTATCTAACCTTAACCCTAATCCTTCTCCTCTAACCTATATCCCACCCCATCCCATTCCGAACTATACCCCTCATCTTACTTTTCCACTAAACCTAACTCCCTCACCTATCTTCAACCTCATTTTTTACCCTCTTCCTAATACTTTACGCCTCCTAAACTTTCCCCTACCTCTCTCTAACACTTTATTTAACATTATATTACTTCTACATCCAAAAACACTATCCAAATAAACCCTTAATAAATAAACTTTTTACCCCCACCACCTAAACATAAGAATTTATTTTTCACAACTGGTCAGACTCCCAGGTCTACTAGGCAATGCCGAGCCCACATGGAGTCTGACAACCCATAAACACTTAAGCACCCCTTCCCCTCTCTTCAGCCCGACCCCTGTATCACGGTTCCACTTCAACCCTAACTTCATTCAGTATTACATACATTATAACCATTTCCTTACCACACTATAAAAACCCCCCGTTTTTCCAAAAAATACTTATTACATATTTATTCTTCCTTTACTCCCCTACCACATCCTAAAAAGAAATATAAATTATAAAAATAAATTCTGTTAAATATACACTTATAATACCAGTATCATGAATAAAATTAAAATAATCCATCAAATACTCCAATCATACAAACTCATTTATAAATATTCCAAACACTAATAGTTCTTTTAATTCCTTTTTTCAACACCACTTACAATACTAAATACTATAACTTTATGGAATACATTACAAATCTTTAATGAATACGTAGATCTATTTTTCTAATCTTTTCTAATTTTTCTAATTTTTTCTAATTTTTCTTTTTACATTACACTACTCCTATTTCCACTTTTTATCCCCTTTAACTCCACCTTTTACAGACACAAAAATACAAACCATTATCTACAGTAATCTAAAAACCTTCCAAACCATTTTTTAAATCTCTATTCCCTAACTGACTAAAACAATTAAAATACAACTAAACTTTACAGCAACGATACAACTCTAAAAAACATAAAATAAAAATACTACAACCAATTAAACACTATTATTACTTCTCACTTTTCACTTTGCACACAAATTTTTACTTATTTTGATTTCAGATCTAATTTTCCTATCTTTTTATCATATTTTACATTTTTTACCTTTAATTACTACTCATGACCATTTTAATCCAAAATAATACAATAAAAATGTTTTTTTTTCCCCCAAGAAAATCCCCTCTTTTTTTTCCTTATTCACAATATTCTAAAATTTTAAGATCAAAATTACATGTACCGACACTATCTAAATTTTATAACTTTTAAACCCACTACTTTATAAAAAATAACTTTAAAAATAAACACATCCAACTTAAACCCCTCCACTGGCAAAACCCAAATTAACATATAAGACTGTAAACAACCACACCCAAATCGCCCTCCTTTAGAATTTTCGGCGGAAAGACACTAATTAACATATAAGATGTAAACAACTCCACCCCACGAACCTCTCTTAAATTTTACAAACTAAATGGCATATACAAAGATTACAAACACCTAAAGATACAACACTCTTTCTCTTTCATGAAAAAATGTAATTATTTACAACACTTTTAATATCATCTCTTTTGACCACTCCTGCAATCAAACTTCCCTATCCAACTTCCTTCCTACGACTCTTTACTCACCTCTCCTTAACTTTACAAATCTACTCACCTATCTTCACTGCTTTACTCTAGATCCCAAAAACTTTCATAATATAAATATATACATTATTTCTCTTAAAAACAACCCTATCCCTCCTTTTTTACTACTCAATCCCCCCAAAAATACGGATCACAAAATCATGTTACAGCATCCTTTCTCCCTTTAGCTACTAAACTTATTTAATTTACCAGCCCTACTTTTACAAAATAAGATACACTCGTAAAATTCTTTATATTCCTACATAACAAATCATGATCTTAATTTAAAACAGAAAACATCCCCCTAACACAAAAATAACACAGCTAAAGTAACTCATAATCACTCAGAAAGCAGGAACCACAAACCACGTTTATAAATTCTTTTAAATCTTACATTATTACTAATAACCTACTCTACCACTAATAAATATAACCTTATTCTATAGTTTAACCCCCCTTCCAAAAAAAGAAATTACCTCTAGATTATAACTTTTATCCATCTATTCCAACATTAAAACAACTATTACACAGGTACTACTCTCAAACCATTTGCGTTTACCTGCAACCCTCAGCGGGATCTGGGAAAAACAGTCACCCTCCCACAAATCAACCCTGAAATTTACCTCTGGAGTTATTTTTTTGGTAAGTATTCACTTTTCACGATTTTTTTTTCTTTTTTCTTTTATTTTCCACTCTCTTGGGGTTGAGCGGTGTATTGGAACACAGAGAGTTGGTTTTTTCCTCACTTTGAGGTCCTATGGAGGGACAAGGAGGCAGAGCTCGTCTCGGCTGGCCTTGTCTTATCCAGTCCTCCGGGAGGACCGGGGAAAGCTTCGCTCCTGGCGTTGCCGACCCTGGATCCCTCCTGGAGGGGACCAATCTGGAGGTTCTATGGGAGAACAAGGAGGCAGAGTTCATCTCGGCTGGCCTTGCTTCTTTCCAGTCCTCTGGGAGGTCGGGAGGAAGCCACCTTCCAGTGGCCAGTTCCGACCTCTCTAAGAGGGGAACCACTCGAGATGAAGAACCAACTAGACCAACACCCTCGAGCCTTGACCGGTTTGACACAGAAACCTAACGGTGCCAACAAGTTGTAGACAACTGTCAAGGCGGTAAGTATGGGCCCCCACGTGTCCCGACTCTAGGGCAGCACTACGGGTGTGGTGGTTCAGGCATCAGAACCTTAAACGTAGCCAAGTCTTCTATGAGGCTGTCCTCGCTCCACAACAGCCCATCTTGCACCACACACTTTAAAAATCCTTTGCCACCAAACTTTAAACTCAATTGGGCGTCCTTCAAATTGTCACCTTCCTCAAATTTTAACATCCCTCAGTATGCCTAGAAACTGAGCCGAGGATGCACCGGGGACCATAGGACAACTCCTTCAACCTTACTTTATTTATTTGACTTACTTAATTTTTTACTTTTAAACCAAACAAAACTAGATCTTCAAAAATCTAAAATTCAAAAATTTAAAAACTTTATAGATATCCTTCTCAAAATAACAACTGCTTTCAAAAAAACCAGAATCTAAACCAAGAGAAATGGCTAGTGTAGTGTAGAGTAGTCTTGACAAGGACACGCCCGGAGGATAGCTACCTCCGGGTGGACCTCCTCGATTGAGACGATTGTGATAAGTGGTCGAAACGTTCAATGATATCAAGGCACACAACTGAGGACGTGTCCCAGTGAGCACAGACTTGCAGAGAATCAATCGGAATTCTAGTCTGACTAGTTTTCCGCAGTTGGAGCTTCGAGGACCGCGAGTCCTCAGTTTCTTAAAAACAGACGCCGGTCCTGTGGCTGGTTGATCACGTGCAGTGGCGCAGTGTGGTTCATCTGTCGCAGAGGGTGAATGCACTTACAAGCTGGACTGGTCTTCCTACTGCAGGTCCGGAGCAGTTAGAGATGTCCGTGCTAGTGTTTAGGAAGCTCCTCCAGATCTCTCACTGGACCCTGGTTACTTCCTTGCACCTCCATATTCCCCCTTGCGGGGACCAACTGTGCACCATGTCCATGTTTTTGGCTCCTTTGCTTGGGATTCAGGTTTAAAAGGTGTGCTTGGAGGCTTCCTGGGACGGTATTGATCAATACATGGGGAAGTCACTATTCACTGCGCAGAGTACTCTGACCTGGTAACAAAGCTCCTTTCTCACGAAGGACATACAAAACTCTGCTCTGTCTAGAACTCACTAGAATAAATTAACCCATATCTTTATTTACTATTTTAATTAAACTTACTATTAATTACTATTTTTACTATGACTTACTTACTATTACTTACTATTTACTTTCTATTAGAGAGAGAAAAATTAATATTAATTTTTAATTAAATCATACAAAACATACATAAGTGTTTATCCCCCTCAACCCCCCCACTACTGGATCACAAGGAACATGGACCTTTCCCTGACTCCACAAAAAATTCCCGGAAACTAAGGGACAACCAAGTGGAAACAAAATTGAAGAACAACTCCAACCACTTGGACTCTTTAGATTCCCCTCCCCCTTTCTCGACCCACCCTTCCTTTTTCTCTCTCTTTTCTACTCTAATATGGCTCAGAAGTAAATGGGAGTCGAATGGGACTGACCTCGCCGGGCCCGCGCCTTGCCTTGTTATCCTATTAAACCAACTAAGGCCGTCAGAAAGGGGGATACATTGTGTATTTCACTACTACACCTAACCCTGCCAGTGCCTCGGACTAGTTCCTTCCGTACAAACCCACTATATTTACACTATGACCATTTTTTCACCCTCTGTCTCTCTCTCTCTTCTCTATTTAAAACTAAGTTTGATATAACACTGTAATCTCTGTGATCTAGTTCAGAAACAATGAAAAACTGTAAAACAGTTCATTGCTAAAACATTATGACTCCTTAACTAAAGAAATTTAAAAGTTAAACACTTACATATTACTTAAATTTATTTAACTTATTTATATTTCTAATTTCTTTTCTTCCCTTTATCCCCATAAACTTTTATAATATTAAAAATTATTATTATTTTTTTTAAAAAATTTTTTTATATTTTATATTTTTTTTTATATTTTATTATCTACTATTTTATCCCTTTTCCTATGACTTAATTATGATATAAAATACTAAATTTATTTTTACAATTCTCTCCCTCTTCCCCTTTACCCCTCCCCCAACAGGTTTAGAAAATCGACTGAAGAAGAATAAGAAGAAAAAGAAGATTTGACAATGAACGACTTCCAAATACTGTCCGCACTCTGGTGCAATTCATAATCGCCCACCATAAACACAACATTTTACCCCAAAAAACCCCTCTGATCCAACACCGTCCTTCCTCCAAGAAATAGAGAACTATCTTATACGCATGGTCAAACCCTTCCACCCGCTGAGGAACGACCCTATGTGCTCATCACAATGCCAAAAGCCTGGTCCACTGCCACAATCAACCTATTAAAGGAACACTACCTCCGCCTCCAAGAACAAACCTCCAATACCATCATGTCCCTTTACACACCTGACTGGAAAAGAGCACACTCGTAGCCACCGAGAGCCCGCCAACAAATACCCGCCATAAATGAAAAATCAATCACAGCCACCATCATGCTCAACAACATTATGAACCCACCTGAAAAACCCACAAAATAAAAACACCCAACAACGTCCAATCCCAGACCGGATAATCCTCCAAGTACTCCAAACCCAATCCCACCCCACCCAAAACACCTACCAAATCTGACCCAAAAACCGCCCACTAAACCACGGTTCCAAACCCGACTTCCTCCTCTCCCCACACTAACCTCACCCCAACTTAGTTATCCACTCCAACATGGAGCTCTACCAGGAACCCCTCCCCACCCCAGGTCCTCTACCATAACCCATCACCTTCCGCCCCAAACTCACCATCAATCCTACTCGAAGTCTCTAGACAACTGTTTCCCGAGAATAATGCCCCCCACCCCTATCACCCACCATCAGCATCATCAACCTTCCCCCCGACACAACGACGTGTCACAGAACCACCAAACAAACGAACTAAGAATTCGAACCTAAACCCCCCTGCCAACAATTTGTCACAGACTACTCTCTCCAAACACCACTCCCACCCATCCCACCAATGGCCCCCCCAAAACCAACCCCCCACCACCCACAACGAACACCAATCAACCAAACTTGCCTATTCTCCAAGTCCCCATGTTCACCTCCCAAAAACACTACGATCAAAAATATATCAGATGGCACCTCACAACATTAGGAGACCAATCCTCATCATCGGAGATTCCAATCTGGCGCGTCTCACCCAGAATCCCTGACAACAGGGTTCAGGTTGTATCTTACCCAGGTGCTAACTTTTCGCATGCGGCACACATACTCCAAAATAAAACAATAGTGGAAACGCCGATAAAAGCAATCATCCTATCATTCTCTACAAACGATAAGGCAAACATCAAAACCAGCATGCTGAAAGAACATTGGCTTCGGTGATAAACACAGCGAAAAACTGTTCCCCCGATGCCAAAAATCTACATCCCACTCATCAACGCAAGCCTGAAACTACCACATGAACAACTCGACAATATATAGACATAATAAATAACTGCATCAAGTCCCACAAAAACTTTATCCCACGCATGGAAGCACAAAACTTTGTGGTGGACATAGATAAAAGTCCACTGGACCAAAAGAACAGCGGAACTCATGTGGCAACATTGGCAGCGTTTTTTAGATTGAACACTCATCCTCTCCCGGACGAGGACAAATCAGTGGTCAACTTATCCCTACATTATAGCCTAACTCACACATCAACGACGCTTTCTGGGTAGAGGTCTATCCTTCTCGTTCCCACCATGACGTATCTCAAACACTCACGCCAGGGACCTTTGGTACGTCCTTCAAAAATACCACAGGAGACTCAAACTGAGCTCCTTCTTTGGTCCAAATGTCCAGGAACATACAGACCCTTCATCCCCCATCTAGAGTGGGAACCCCCAAACCAACGCCTCCAAACTACACTATTAAACCTCTTGGAAAAAGGACAGTCAGGACATGAAAAACTCTCCAACATGAGGAGGAAGAACCAAATCTATCATGCGAGGAACAGAAAACTTGGTGACCTTATCAAGGCCAGAGGTTTAGCCTCAAAAACCCGCGCTGATAAAGGAAGCGCCGGGTTGCTAATGGACCAAGCTGATTATGTTTTGGAAGCCCTCCGTCAACTCAACGACACACAATATTACATCCCTTCAAAGAACCAGATCTACCCACAAACGGCGGATATGATCAGGGGATGAACTGAAAACTCACTCCCTCCTCAACAAAAACATTACACGGAAACAATTCACATATCTCCTCGGTCAAACTCCACCCCGCGCCGGTATTTTTACCTCCTGCCCAAGATCCATAAACCAACAGAAAAAATGGACGATTCCAAACCAAGTCCCACCTGGACGTCCCATCGCTTCTGACTGCGGCAGCGAAAGCCACGGGGGCAGAATATATTGACCACTTTCTCACACCACTGTCAACCCGACATGCCAGCTATATCAAAAACACTCAGGACTTCCCTTTCGAGGGTGTCACATCTCCACCTCAAGGAACCCTGTTTTCTGTTCACCATGGATGTAAACAGCTAGTACAAAATATCGACATCCCCATGGGTGTATCAGGCAGTCAAAAAAACATCTTTGCCCGCTATCCTGGAACAATCTAGACCCGACGACGCCATCATCAGGCTACTGGAGATTAGCCTGAACGTAATAGACTTTGTCTTCCAAGACAAATGGTATCTACAGGTCAAAGGGACAGCAATGGGCAAACGTTTTGCAATCTTCAAGAGATACGCCAACATCTACATGGCAGAATGGGAGGAAAGTGCCTTCAAAAGTGCAACTCCTGCTGTAGCGGCATACATGCGGTACCTGGACGACATATGGGGCATATGGACTCTATTCCCAAAAGGAGTTTGAGTCTTTTTTGTCGAAACACTCAACAGCCACTCATCCCTCAATCCGGTTGGAACCTGAACTGAATGTAACCCAGGTCAACTTCCTAGACACCACCACATTCAAAGGCCCGGATTTTGACATAACGGGTAAACTGGACGTGAAACTGTACACAAAACCTACAGACACGCACGCTCCCTGCACAGGAAGAGCTTCCACCCAAAACATGTCTTTCCGCGGCATCTTGAAATCACAGCTCCTTCTCGCTTCTCTCGCATTTGCACAAGAACCCAAGATTGCGAGGAAGCAAACAGACACTTTTCCAAGCACTGAAAAAAAGAGGATACTCCAGGTCCTTCCTCAGATCTGTCAATATTCAACAGACACAAACCAGACCAAACTCACCTGACAGAAGACAAATCCCATTAGTCGTCCAGTATTCCATTTTGGGAACTAGGCTGTTCGTACTCCTCCGCTCAAATTTTGAGAACCTCTGGGGGACACAGCTTTAGGGACGTACTTTTAGGATCATACCCAAGCTTACAAGAAAACCAACCAAACTTACAGGAACTCCTGGTGAGGCAAAACTTCGACAAAAACATACCGCAAAACTAACCATTTCAAAACTGCTCGCAACCAAACCACTGATACTCATACCAACTACCACAGAACCTCGCAGAACACAGAGAAATTGCGTTTATCTCATCAAATGCAAAATGCCAGAAAAGCTATGTTGGAGAAACCAGAAATGCGATCAATGACAGGTTGAACCAACACCGACACGTCATTCGCAAGGGAGATACTAAAGCATCCCACCTGGTTAAACACTTTCAACAACACGGCATTAAAAACCTAACCATGAAACCCTCTGGAACACAATCCCAACTGGAATACTGGTCAGAGGAGGAGAAGAGAAACACATTGGATCCAGGAAACTCAATACCTTCCACCCCACCGGACTCAACGAAAAAACATCATATCGTCTCAAACAGAAAAAAATAATTATCAAAACCCAAACAAATAAACACCTAATACACAAAAACAACACAAAAATACAATACACTTGATCACATCCACTGGGTAAGGATGTTTTATTACTTTATTTATTATTATTTTTTACTATTTTTCTTTGATTTTCTACTTTATATTTTTTACCAATTTTTACAACATTTTTTTTCAATTTTTCTACTCTTTTTTATACATTTTCTCAAATCATTTTATTTTTTTTAAAATTCCCTCCCCCTTATGTATATACACTTTACTTATAATATTTGCCCTTATCTTTTTTATCTTAAAACTTTACATTTTGGTATTACTAAAATCTTTTATACAAACCTAGTATTTTTTTTATCACTTTAATTTTAATTTTAATTAATCTTTTATTAATTTATTTACAAATTTAATTTTAATTTAATTGCTAATTAATTTAATTTTAATTTTAATTTTAATTTTAATTTTAATTTTAACAATTTTAATTTTAACCACTCAAATAATAAAACAATTTTAATTTTTATTATATAATTTTAATTTTAATTTTAATTTTAAATGTATGTTTCACACTTTAATTTTAATTTTTTAATTTTTTTTAGACTATCAATTTTAATTTTAATTTTAATTTTAATAATTTTAAATCATATAGTTAATTTTTGATAAAAACTTTTTTTATATTATGTTTTTCATTTTTTGACATATATATTTTTTTATATACATTTTTTTATAATTTTTTTTACCATAATTACTTTTCCACCCCATCCCAATTTTAATTTTTTTTTTCCCCCAATTCTTAATTCCCAATTTTATTCTTAATCTCCCCTAAAATTTAATTTTCCATTTTTCCATACCTAACTTAATTTTAATTTTAATTTTCCCTCCTAATTTTAAACCTAACCTTAATCTAATTTTAATTTTAATTTTAATTTTAACCTTTAATTTTAATTTTTTTCCTCCATCCTAATTTTAATTTTAAACTTTACCCTTACCTTAATTTTAATAACCCTAACCCTTAATTATTTTCAATTTTAATTTTATCCCTTCCTAATTTTTAATTTTAATTTTAATTTTAATTTTAATTTTAATTTAATTTCCTAAACCTAATTTTAATTTTAATTTTAATTTTAATTCCCTAATTTTTTAACCTTAACCCTTTCTCATTTTAAACTATAATTTTTCACCTTATTTTTTCTACTAAACTTAACCCTTCCCTATCTTCAATCTACCTTTATCCCTTCCTAATACTTAATTTTAATTCCCTTAATTTTACTTTACTAAACCTAATTTCCCATTTTAATTTTAATTTTAACCTTTATCTAACCTTAACCCTAATCCTTTAATTTAATTTTAATTTTACCCCATCCCATTCCGAACTATAATTTTAATCTTAATTTTCCACTAAACCTAACCCTAATTTATCTTCAACCTTATTTTTACCCCTTCCTAATACTTTAATTTTAAACTTTTTAACCTTTTAACACTTTATTTAACATTAATTTTAATTTTAATTTTAAAACACTATCCAAATAAACCCTTAATAAATAAAATTTTTACCCCCACCACCTAAACATAAGAATTTATTAATTTTCATTTTAACTGGTCAGACTCCCAGGTCTACTAGGCAATGCCGATTTTAATGGAGTCTTACAACCCATAAAATTTTAATTTTAATTTTAATTTCAGCCCGACCCCTGTTAATTTTCCATTTTAATTTTAATTTTATTCAATATTAATTTTAATTATAATTTTTTAATTTTAATTTTAATTTTAATTTTAATTTTAATTTTACTTATTACATATTTATTCTTAATTTTACTTTTACCACATCCTAAAAAGAAATTTTAATTATTTAAATAAATTCTAATTTTAATATAATTTTAATTTTATTTTGAATTTTAATTTTAATAATCCATCAAATACTAATTTTAAAACTAATTTATAAATATTCCAAACACTAATAGTTAATTTAATTTTAATTTTTTCAACACCAATTACAATACTAAATACTTAACTTTATAATACATTTTAAATCTTTAATGAATACGAGATCTATTTTTTAATTTTAATTTTTTTTAATTTTAATTTTAATTTTTCTTTTTTACATTACACTACCCTAATTTTAACTTTTTAATTTTAACTCCACCTTTTACAGACACAAAAATACAAACCATTATCTACAGTAATCTTAAAAACCTTCCAAACCATTTTTTAAATCTCTATTCCCTAACTGACTAAAACAATTAAAATACAACTAAACTTTTACAGCAACGATTTTAATTCTAAAAACATAAAAATTTTAATACTAAACCAATTAAACACTATTATTAATTCTAATTTTCATTTTGCAATTTAATTTTAATTTAATTTTGATTTCAGATTTAATTTTAATTTTAATTTTATCATATCTTACATTTTTTATTTTAATTACTAATTTTACCATTTTAATCCAAAATAATACAATTTAAAATTTTTTTTTTAAGAAAATTTTAATTTTTTTTAATTATTCACAATATTCTAAAATTTTAAGATTAAATTAATTTTACACTATCTAAATTTTATAACTTTTAAACCCACTACTTTATAAAAAATAACTTTTAAAATAAACACATCCAACTTAAAACCCTAACCACTGGCAAAACCCAAATTAATCATATAAGACTGTAAACAACCACAACCCTAAATCCCTCCTTTAGAATTTACCACTTGGAAAGACACTAATTAACATATAAGATGTAAACAACTCCACCCCACGAACCCTAAATTTTACAAACTAAACTATTACTAATACAAAGATTACAAACCTTTCAAAGATACAAAAAACATATTCCTCTTTCAAAAAAATCATAATTATTTACAACACTTCTAATATCATCTCTTTGACCCACTCCTACACATAATCAAACTTCCTATCCAACTTCCTTCCTACGACTTTTACTCACCTCTCCTTAACTTTAATCTTACTCTCCACCTAACTACTTTTTAACTTTTACTCTAGATCCCAAAACCTTCATAATATAAATATATACATTATTTCTCTTAAAAACAACCCTATCCCCTTTTTACTACTCAATCCCCAGAAAAAACAATACTGATCACAAAATCATGTTACAACATCCTTTCTCCCTTTAGCTACTAAACTTATTTAATTTACCAACCCTACTTTTACAAAATAAAAGATACACACTCCCAAAATTCTTTATATTCCTACATAACAAATCATTATCTTAATTTTAAAACAGAAAACATCCCCTAACACAAAATAACA
Source organism: Decapterus maruadsi (assembly GCA_030347415.2). Taxonomy (NCBI): domain Eukaryota; kingdom Metazoa; phylum Chordata; class Actinopteri; order Carangiformes; family Carangidae; genus Decapterus; species Decapterus maruadsi. Next base: position 69,243 of record JARUPV020000248.1, on the reverse strand, counting down.
CAGCTATAAAGTAACTCATAATCACTGAAACGGGAACCACAAAACGTTTATAAATTCTTTAAACCTTACATTATTACTAATAAACCTACCCCCGGAAATGGGGTAACCAAATTTCTATATTTTTAACAGCCTTCCCATGAAAAGAAATTACCTTGATTATAACTTTTATCCATCTATTACACTTAGAAAAACAGCTATTACACCGGTACTACTCCCCGAACCACGCCCTTTTACACGTTTACCTGCAACCCATCAGCGAAGGATCTGGGCAAAACAGTCACCCTCCCACCAAATCAACCCTGAAATTTACCTCTGGACCATTTTTTTTGGTAAGTATTCCTAACCACGATTTTTTTTCCCTTTTTCCCTTTATTTTTATTTTCCACTCTCTGGGGTTAAGCCTATTGGAACACAGAGAGTTGGCGGAGTCCTCACTTTGAGGTCCTTGGAGGACAAGGAGCCAGAGCTCCTCGGCTGGCCTTGTCTTATCCAGTTCCGGGAGGACCGGGAAAGACTTGGGACCGGGCTCAATCGAAAGGGCTGGATCCCTCCTGGGGGGGGACCAAGTCTGGAGGTTCTCACAGAAAAGGAGGCAGAGTTCATCTCGTGGCCTTATCCTTTCCTAACCCCTCCCTAACTGGGAGGTGGATAGGAAGCCACCTTCCAGATAAACAGTTTCACCTCTCTAAGAGGGGAACCACTCAGATGAAGAACCAACTAGAAACCACCCGTCGAGCCTTGATGCCGGTTTGACAATCAGAAATTATGCGGTGCCAACAAGCTGTACAACTGGTCAAGGCGGATAATGGTTGATGTGTCCCGGATTCCTCTCAGGCAGCACCGGGTTGGTTCAGGTAGAACCCAAATGTGGCCAAGTCTTTTGAGGCTCCAGGGCACACAACAGCCCATCTTGCACCACACACGCTTTAAAAATCCTTTTGCCACCAAATCAAACTGAATTGGGCGTCCTTCAAATTGTCACCTTCCTCCAAATTTTAACATCCCTCAGTATGCCTAGAAACTGAGCCGAGGATGCACCGACCATAGGACAACTCCTTCAACCTTACTTTATTTATTTGACTTACTTAATTTTTAATTGAAGTTAAACCAAACAAACTAGACTCTTCAAAAAATCTAAAACTTCAAAATTTAAAAACTTTATAGATATCCTTCTCAAAATAACAACTGCTTTCCGAACCAGAATCTAAAAACCAAGAGAAATGGCTAGTGTAGTGTAGAGTAGTCTTGACAACGGACACGCCCCGGAGGATCAATGAACCACCACCGGGTGGACCCCCCTTGATTGAACGTATTGTGATAAGTGGTCGAAACGTTCAATGATATCAAGGCACACAACTGAGGACGTGTCCCAGTGAGCACAGACTTTGCAGAGAATCAATCGGAATTCTAGTCTGACTAGTTTTCCGCAGTTGGAGCTTCGAGACCGCGAGGTCCCCGTTCTCTTAAAAACAGACGCCGGTCCTGTGGCTGGTTGATCACGTGCAGTGTTGGTGTAGCTCACTCTCTGTCACAGAGGTGAATGCACTTACAAGCTGGACTGGTCTTCCTACTGCAGGTCCGGAGCAGTTAGAGATGTCCGTGCTAGTGTTTAGGAAGCTCCTCCAGATCTCTCACTGACCCTGGTTACTTCCTTGCACCCTCCACATTCCCCTGCGGGGACCAATTCATGTGACCTCATGTCCATGTTTTTGGCTCCTTTGCTTGGGATTCAGGTTTAAAAGGTGTGCTTGGAGGCTTCCTGGGACGGTATTGATCAATACATGGGGAAGTCACTATTCACTGCGCAGAGTACTCTGACCTGGTAACAAAGCCCTTCTCACGAAGGACATACAAAACTCTGCTCTGTCTAGAACTCACTAGAATAAAATTAACCCATATCTTTATTTACTATTTTAATTAAACTTACTATTAATTACTATTTTTACTATTACTTACTTACTATTACTTACTATTTACTTTCTATTAGAGAGAGAAAAATTAATATTAATTTTAATTAAATCATACAAAACATACATAAGTGTTTATCCCCCCTTAACCCCCCACTACTGGATCACAAGGAACATGGACCTTTCTTGAACTCCACACAAAAAATTCCCGGAAACTAAGGAAAACCAAGTGGGAACAAAATTGAAGAACAATTCCAACCACTTGGACTCTTTAGATTCCCCTCCCCTCTTCTCGACCCACCCTTCCTTTTCTATCTCTCTCTTTTCTACTCTAATATGGCTCAGAAGTAAATGGGAGTCGGAATGGACTGACCTGCGGCCGGCCCGCGCCTTGCCTTTGTTATCCTATTAAACTGATCTGGCGTCGGCCAGAAAGGGGGATACATTGTGTATTTCACTACACCTAACCCTGCCAGTGCCTCGGACTAGTTCCTTCCGTACAAACCCACTATATTTACACTATGACCATTTTTCACCCTCTGTCTCTCTCTCTCTCTCTCTATTTAAAACTAAGTTTGATATAACACTGTAATCTCTGTGATCTAGTTCAGAACAATGAAAAACTGTAAACAGTTCATTGCTAAAACATTATGACTCCTTAACTAAAGAAATTTAAAAGTTAAAACACTTACATATTACTTAAATTTATTTAACTTATTTACTATTTCTAATTTCTTTTCTTCCCTTTATCCCCATAAACTTTTTATAATATTAAAAATTATTATTATTTTTTTAAAAAATTTTTTTTATATTTTATATTTTTTTATATTTTATTATCTACTATTTTATCCCTTTTCCTATGACTTAATTATGATATAAAATACTAAATTTATTTTACAATTCTCTCCCTCTTCCCCTTTACCCCCTCCTCCAACAGGTTTAGAAAATCGACTGAAGAAGAATAAGAAGAAAAAGAAGATTTGACAATGAACGACTTCCAAATACTGGCCCGCACTCTGGTGCAATTCATAATCGCCCACCATAAACACAACATTTTACCCCAAAACCCTCTGATCCAACACCGTCCTTCCTCCAAGAAATAGAGAACTATCTTATACGCATGGTCAAACCCTTCCACCCGCTGGAGGAAACGACCCTATGCTCATCACAATGCCAAAGCCTGGTCCACTGCCACAATCAACCTATTAAAGGAACACTACCTCCGCCTCCAAGAACAAACCTCCAATACCATCATGTCCCTTTACACACCTGACTGGAAAAGAGCAATACTCGTAGCCACTCGTAGAGCCCGCCAACAAATACCCGCCTATAAATGAAAAATCAATCGAAGCAGCCACCATCATGCTCAACAACATTATGAACCCACCTGAAAACCCACAAAATAAAACACCCAACAACGTCCAATCCCAGACCGATAATCCTCCAAGTACTCCCAAACCCAATCCCCCCCCACCCCAAAAACCAACCAAATCTGACCCAAAACCGCCCACTAAAACCACGGTTCCAAACCCGACTTCCTCCTCTCCCCACACTAACCCTCACCCCAACTTAGTTATCCACTCCAACATGGAGCTCACTATAGAACCCTCCCCACCCCAGGTCCTCTACCATAACCCATCACCTTCCGCCCCAAACTCACCATCAATCCTACTCGAAGTCTCTAGACAACTGTTTCCCGAGAATAATGCCCCCCCACCCCTATCACCCACCATCAGCATCATCAACCTTCCCCGACACAACGACGTCACAGAACCACCAAACAAACGAACTAAGAATTCGAACCTAAACCCCTGCCAACAATTTGTCACAGACTACTCTCTCCAAACACCACTCCCACCCATCCCACCAATGGCCCCCCCAAACCAACCCCACCACCCACAACGAACACCAATCAACCAAACTTGCCTATTCTCCAAGTCCCCATGTTCACCTCCCAAAAACACTACGATCAAAATATATCAGATGGCACCTCACAACTAGGAGACCAATCCTCATCATCGGAGATTCCAATCTGGCGCGTCTACCCAGAATCCCTGACAACAGGGTTCAGGTTGTATCTTACCCAGGTGCTAACTTTTCGCATGCGGCACACATACTCCAAAATAAAACAATAGTGGAAAACGCCGATAAAAGCAATCATCCTATCATTCGGCATAAACGATAAGGCAAACATCAAAACCAGCATGCTGAAAAAGAACATTGGCTCGGTGATAAACACAGCGAAAAAACTGTTCCCCGATGCCAAAATCTACATCCCACTCATCAACGCAAGCCTGAAACTACCACATGAACAACTCGACAATATAGACATAATAAATAACTGCATCAAGTCCCACAAAAACTTTATCCCACGCATGGAAGCACAAAACTTTGGTGGACATAGATAAAGTCCACTGACCAAAAGAACAGCGGAACTCATGTGGCAACATTGGCAGCGTTTTTTAGATTGAACACTCATCCTCTCCCCGGACGAGGACAAATCAGTGGTCAACTTATCCCTACATTATAGCCTAACTACACATCAACGCACGCTCTGGGTAGAGGTCTATCCTTCGTTCCCACCATGACGGCCTCAACACCTCACGCCAGACCTTGGTACGTCCCTTCAAAATACCACAGGAGACTCAAACTGAGCTCCTTCTTTGGTCCAAATGTCCAGGGAACATACAGACCCTTTCATCCCCCATCAGAGTGGGAACCCCCAAACCAACGCCTCCAAACTACACTATTAAACCTCTTTGGAAAAGGACAGTCAGGACATGAAAACTCTCCAACATGAGGAGGAAGAACCAAATCTATCATGCGAGGAACAGAAAGCACTTGGTGACCTTATCAAGGCCAGAGGTTTAGTCATAAAACCCGCTGATAAAGGAAGCGCCGTCGTGTTAATGGACCAAGCTGATTATGTTTTGGAAGCCCCTCCGTCAACTCAACGACACACAATATTACATCCCTCTCAAAGAACCCATCTACCCACAAACGGCGGATATGATCAGGATGAACTGAACTCACTCCTCCTCAACAAAAAAACATTACACGGAAACAATTCACATATCTCCTCGGTCAAACTCCACCCCGCGCTCGGTATTTTTACCTCCTGCCCAAGATCCATAAACCAACAGAAAAATGGACGATTCCAAACCAAGTCCCACCTGGACGTCCTATCGTTTCTGACTGCGGCAGCGAAAGCTACGGGGTGGCAGAATATATTGACCACTTTCTCACACCACTGTCAACCCGACATGCCAGCTATATCAAAAACACTCAGGACTTCCTTTCGAGGGTGTCACATCTCCACCTCAAGGAACCCTGTTTTCTGTTCACCATGGATGTAAACAGCTAGTACACAAATATCGACATCCCCATGGGTATCCAGGCAGTCAAAAACATCTTTGCCCGCTATCCTGAACAATCTAGACCCGACGTACGCCATCATCAGGCTACTGGAGATTAGCCTGAAACGTAATGACTTTGTCTTCCAAGACAAATGGTATCTACAGGTCAAAGGGACAGCAATGGGTAAACGCTTTGCACCGGCCTATGCAAACATATACATGGCAGAATGGGAAGAGAGTGTCTTCCAAAGTGCAAACTCTGCCAGCGGCATACATGCGGTACCTGGACGACATATGGGGTATATGGACCTACCCCCAAAAGGAGTTTGAGTCTTTTGTCGAAACACTCAACAGCCACCATCCCTCAATCCGGTTGGAACCTGAACTGAATGTAACCCAGGTCAACTTCCTAGACACCACCACATTCAAAGGCCCGGATTTGACATAACGGGTAAACTGGACGTGAAACTGTACACAAAACCTACAGACACGCACGCTCTCCTGCACAGGAAGATGAGCTTCCCACCCAAAACATGTCTTCCGCGGCATCTTGAAATCACAGCTCCTTCGCTTCTCTCGCATTTGCACAAGAACCCAAGATTGCGAGGAAGCAAAACAGACACTTTTCCAAGCACTGAAAAAAGAGGGATACTCCAGGTCCTTCCTCAGATCTGTCAATATTCAACAGACACAAACCAGACCAAACTCACCTGACAGAAGACAGGGAATCCCATTAGTCGTCCAGTATTCCACTTCTGGGAAACGGGCTGTTCGTACCCTCCGCTCAAATTTTGAGAACCTCTTGGGGGACACAGCTTAGGACGTACTTTTAGGATCATACCTGCTTACAAGAAAAACCCAAACTTACAGGAACTCCTGGTGAGGGCAAAACTTAAGCCCCCGACAAAAACATACCGCAAAACTAACCATTTCAAAACTGCTCGCAACCAAACCACTGGATACTCATACCAACTACCACAGAACCTTCGCAGAACACAGAGAAATTGCGTTTATCTCATCAAATGCAAAAAATGCCAGAAAAGCTATGTTGGAGAAACCAGAAATGCGATCAATGACAGGTTGAACCAACACCGATACGTCATTCGCAAGGGAGATACTAAAGCATCCCACCTGGTTAAACACTTTCAACAACACGGCATTAAAAACCTAACCATGAAACCTCTGGAACACAATCCCAACTGGAATACTGGTCAGAGGAGGAGAAGAGAAAACACATTGGATCAGGAAACTCAATACCTTCCACCCCACCGACTCAACGAAAAAACATCATATCGTCCCAAACAGAAAAAATAATTATCAAAACCCAAACAAATAAACACCTAATACACAAAAAACAACACAAAAATACAATACACTTGATCACATCCACTGGGTAAGGGTGGATGTTTTATTACTTTATTTATTATTATTTTTTACTATTTTTCTTTGATTTTCTACTTTATATTTTTTACCAATTTTTACAACATTTTTTTCAATTTTTCTACTCTTTTATACATTTTCAAATCATTTTATTTTTTTTGGGGTAATTCCCTCCCCTTATGTATATACACTTTACTTATAATATTTGCCCTTATCTTTTTTATCTTAAAACTTTACATTTTGGTTATTACAAAATCTTTTATACAAACCTAGTATTTTTTTTATCACTTTAATTTTAATTTTACTTATCTTTTATCTCAACCTATTTACAAAATTTATCGGTAAACAAACCCATGCTCTTAAAACCATTTAGAACTACACTTCTAACTGGCACTTTCTACTCCATGACACACATAAATCTTTACACCACTCAAATAATAAAACAACCCCCCTATTTTTTATTATATACAGCTTTTATCACCAATTATAATCAAAAAATGTATGTTTCACACTTTAACTTTTCATTTTTTAGACTATCAAATTTTTTTGACGAAAACATTTAATAATTCTAAATCATATAGTTAATTTTTGATAAAAACTTTTTTATATTATGTTTTTCATTTTTTTGACATATATATTTTTATATACATTTTTCTATAATTTTTTTTACCATAATTACTTTTCCACCCCCCCATCCCACTTTTTTGTTTTTTTCCCCCCACCTTCTCTTCCCAAATACCTTATTCTATAATCTCCCTAAAACTTAACCCCCCTTCCATTTTTCCATACCTAACTTAACCCCTCCCACCTACCCCTTCCCTCCTAACCTTTCTAAACCTAACCTCTCCCATCTACTATTTTTTCTCTTTCCCTAAACCTTTACCCTATTCCTTTTCCTCCATCCTACCCCACCCCACTCTAAACTATACCCTCACCTTAATTTTCTACTAACCCTAACCCTTCCCTATTTTCAACCTATCTTTATCCCTTCCTAATACCTACCCTTCACTTTTCCTAAACTTTCCCCTACACCTCTCTCTTTACTTTCCTAAACCTAACCTATCCCATCTCTTTTCCTTTCTTTCCCTAACCTTTTTCTAACCTTAACCCTTTCTCATTTTAAACTATACCCTCACCTTATTTTTTCTACTAAACTTAACCCTTCCCTATCTTCAATCTACCTTTATCCCTTCCTAATACTTACCCTTTACTATCCCTTACCTCTCTCCTTACTTTACTAAACCTAACCTCTCCCATCTCTTTTTACTTCCTTTTCCTAACCTTTATCTAACCTTAACCCTAATCCTTCTCCTCTAACCTATATCCCACCCCATCCCATTCCGAACTATACCCTCATCTTACTTTTCCACTAAACCTAACCCTCACCTATCTTCAACCTATTTTTACCCTTCCTAATACTTTACGTCTCCTAAACTTTCCCCCACCTCTCTCTAACACTTTATTTAACATTATATTACTTCTACATCCAAAAACACTATCCAAATAAACCCTTAATAAATAAACTTTTTACCCCCACCACCTAAACATAAGAATTTATTTTTCACAACTGGTCAGACTCCCAGGTCTACTAGGCAATGCCGAGCCCACATGGAGTCTGACAACCCATAAACACTTAAGCACCCCTTCCCCTCTCTTCAGCCCGACCCCCTGTATCACGGTTCCACTTCAACCCTAACTTCATTCAGTATTACATACATTATAACCATTTCCTTACCACACTATAAAAAAACCCCCCCGTTTTTCCAAAAAATACTTATTACATATTTATTCTTCCTTTACTCCCCTACCACATCCTAAAAGAAATATATATTATAAAAATAAATTCTATTAAATATACACTTATAATACCAGTATCATGAATAAAATTAAAATAATCCATCAAATACTCCAATCATACAAACTCATTTATAAATATTCCAAACACTAATAGTTCTTTTAATTCCTTTTTTTCAACACCACTTACAATACTAAATACTATAACTTTATGGAATACATTACAAATCTTTAATGAATACGAGATCTATTTTTCTAATCTTTCTAATTTTTTCTAATTTTTCTAATTTTTTCTTTTTACATTACACTACCCTATTTCCACTTTTTTATCCCCTTTAACTCCACCTTTTACAGACACAAAAATACAAACCATTATCTACAGTAATCTAAAAAACCTTCCAAACCATTTTTTAAATCTCTATTCCCTAACTGACTAAAACAATTAAAATACAACTAAACTTTACAGCAACGATACAACTCTAAAAACATAAAAATAAAAATACTACAACCAATTAAACACTATTATTACTTCTCACTTTTCACTTTGCACACAAATTTTTACTTATTTTGATTTCAGATCTAATTTTCCCTATCTTTTTATCATATCTTACATTTTTTACCTTTAATTACTACTCATGACCATTTTAATCCAAAATAATACAATAAAAAAATGTTTTTTTTCCCCCCAAGAAAATCCCCCCCTCTTTTTTTTTTCCTTATTCACAATATTCTAAAATTTTAAGATCGAAATTACATGTACCGACACTATCTAAATTTTATAACTTTTAAACCCACTACTTTATAAAAAATAACTTTAAAAATAAACACATCCAACTTAAACCCCTCCACTGGCAAAACCCAAATTAACATATAAGACTGTAAACAACCACACCCAAATCGCCCTCCTTTAGAATTTACTCGGCGGAAAGACACTAATTAACATATAAGATGTAAACAACTCCACCCCACGAACCTCTCTTAAATTTTACAAACTAAACTATTACTAATACAAAGATTACAAACCTTTCAAAGATACAAAAAAACATATTCCTCTTTCAAAAAAATCATAATTATTTACAACACTTCTAATATCATCTCTTTTGACCCACTCCTACACATAATCAAACTTCCCTATCCAACTTCCTTCCTACGACTCTTTACTCACCTCTCCTTAACTTTAATCTTACTCTCCACCTAACTACTTTTTAACTTTTACTCTAGATCCCAAAAACCTTCATAATATAAATATATACATTATTTCTCTTAAAAACAACCCTATCCCCTCCTTTTTTACTACTCAATCCCCAGAAAAAACAATACTGATCACAAAATCATGTTACAACATCCTTTCTCCCTTTAGCTACTAAACTTATTTAATTTACCAACCCTACTTTTACAAAATAAAAGATACACACTCGTAAAATTCTTTATATTCCTACATAACAAATCATGATCTTAATTTTAAAACAGAAAACATCCCCTAACACAAAATAACACAGCTATAAAGTAACTCATAATCACTCAGAAACGGGAACCACAAACCACGTTTATAAATTCTTTTTTAAACCTTACATTATTACTAATAAACCTACTCTACCACTAATAAATATAACCTTATTTCTATATTTTTAACCCCCTTCCAAAAAAAAAAGAAATTACCTCTAGATTATAACTTTTATCCATCTATTACACTTAGAAAACAGCTATTACACCGGTACTACTCTCTAAACCACGCCCCTTTTACACGTTTACCTGCAACCCTCAGCGAAGGATCTGGGCAAAACAGTCACCCTCCCACCAAATCAACCCTGAAATTTACCTCTGGACCATTTTTTTTGGTAAGTATTCACTTTTCACGATTTTTTTCTTTTTTTCTTTTTATTTTTATTTTCCACTCTCTGGGGTTGAGCGGTGTATTGGAACACAGAGAGTTGGTTTTTTCCTCACTTTGAGGTCCTATGGAGGGACAAGGAGGCAGAGCTCGTCTCGGCTGGCCTTGTCTTATCCAGTCCTCCGGGAGGACCGGGGAAAGCTTCGCTCCGGCGTTGCCGACCCTGGATCCCTCCTGGAGGGGGACCAATCTGGAGGTTCTATGGGAGAACAAGGAGGCAGAGTTCATCTCGGCTGGCCTTGCTTCTTTCCAGTCCTCTGGGGAGGTCGGGAGGAAGCCACCTTCCAGTGGCCAGTTCCGACCTCTCTAAGAGGGGAACCACTCGAGATGAAGAACCAACTAGACCAACACCCTCGAGCCTTGACCGGTTTGACAACAGAAACCTAACGGTGCCAACAAGTTGTAGACAACTGGTCAAGGCGGTAAGTATGCGGCCCCCGTGTCCCGACTCTAGGGCAGCACTACGGGTGTGGTGGTTCAGGCATCAGAACCTTAAACGTAGCCAAGTCTTCTATGAGGCTTATCCTCGCTCACACAACAGCCCATCTTGCACCACACACGCTTTAAAAATCCTTTTGCCACCAAACTTTAAACTCAATTGGGCGTCCTTCAAATTGTCACCTTCCTCCAAATTTTAACATCCCTCAGTATGCCTAGAAACTGAGCCGAGGATGCACCGGGACCATAGGACAACTCCTTCAACCTTACTTTATTTATTTGACTTACTTAATTTTTTACTTTAAACCAAACAAACTAGATCTTCAAAAAATCTAAAACTTCAAAATTTAAAAACTTTATAGATATCCTTCTCAAAATAACAACTGCTTTCAAAAAACCAGAATCTAAAAACCAAGAGAAATGGCTAGTGTAGTGTAGAGTAGTCTTGACAAGGACACGCCCGGAGGATAGCTACCTCCGGGTGGACCTCCCTTGATTGAGGACGTATTGTGATAAGTGGTCGAAACGTTCAATGATATCAAGGCACACAACTGAGGACGTGTCCCAGTGAGCACAGACTTTGCAGAGAATCAATCGGAATTCTAGTCTGACTAGTTTTCCGCAGTTGGAGCTTCGAGGACCGCGAGGTCCCCGTTCTCTTAAAAACAGACGCCGGTCCTGTGGCTGGTTGATCACGTGCAGTGTTGGGGTGTAGCTCACTCTCTGTCACAGAGGTGAATGCACTTACAAGCTGGACTGGTCTTCCTACTGCAGGTCCGGAGCAGTTAGAGATGTCCGTGCTAGTGTTTAGGAAGCTCCTCCAGATCTCTCACTGGACCCTGGTTACTTCCTTGCACCCTCCACATTCCCCTGCGGGGACCAATTCATGTGACCTCATGTCCATGTTTTTGGCTCCTTTGCTTGGGATTCAGGTTTAAAAGGTGTGCTTGGAGGCTTCCTGGGACGGTATTGATCAATACATGGGGAAGTCACTATTCACTGCGCAGAGTACTCTGACCTGCAACAAAGCCCTTCTCACGAAGGACATACAAAACTCTGCTCTGTCTAGAACTCACTAGAATAAAATTAACCCATATCTTTATTTACTATTTTAATTAAACTTACTATTAATTACTATTTTTACTATGACTTACTTACTATTAATTACTATTTACTTTCTATTAGAGAGAGAGAAAAAAAAAAAAAAAAAAAAAAAAAAAAATTAATATTAATTTTTAATTAAATCATACAAAACATACATAAGTGTTTATCCCCCCTCAACCCCCCACTACTGGATCACAAGGAACATGGACCTTTCTTGGACTCCACAAAAAATTCCCGGAAACTAAGGACAACCAAGTGGAAACAAAATTGAAGAACAACTCCAACCACTTGGACTCTTTAGATTCCCCCTCCCCTTCTCGACCCACCCTTCCTTTTCTCTCTCTCTTTTCTACTCTAATATGGCTCAGAAGTAAATGGGAGTCGGAATGGGACTGACCTGCGTCGGCCCGCGCCTTGCCTTTGTTATCCTATTAAACCAATCTGGCGTCGGCCAGAAAGGGGGATACATTGTGTATTTCACTACTACACCTAACCCTGCCAGTGCCTCGGACTAGTTCCTTCCGTACAAACCCACTATATTTACACTATGACCATTTTTCACCCTCTGTCTCTCTCTCTCTTCTCTATTTAAAACTAAGTTTGATATAACACTGTAATCTCTGTGATCTAGTTCAGAAACAATGAAAAACTGTAAACAGTTCATTGCTAAAACATTATGACTCCTTAACTAAAGAAATTTAAAAGTTAAAACACTTACATATTACTTAAATTTATTTAACTTATTTACTATTTCTAATTTCTTTTCTTCCCTTTATCCCCATAAACTTTTTATAATATTAAAAATTATTATTATTTTTTTAAAAAATTTTTTTTATATTTTATATTTTTTTATATTTTATTATCTACTATTTTATCCCTTTTCCTATGACTTAATTATGATATAAAATACTAAATTTATTTTTACAATTCTCTCCCTCTTCCCCTTTACCCCCTCCTCCAACAGGTTTAGAAAATCGACTGAAGAAGAATAAGAAGAAAAAGAAGATTTGACAATGAACGACTTCCAAATACTCGTCCGCACTCTGGTGCAATTCATAATCGCCCACCATAAACACAACATTTTACCCCAAAACCCCTCTGATCCAACACCGTCCTTCCTCCAAGAAATAGAGAACTATCTTATACGCATGGTCAAACCCTTCCACCCGCTGGAGGAAACGACCCTATGTGCTCATCACAATGCCAAAGCCTGGTCCACTGCCACAATCAACCTATTAAAGGAACACTACCTCCGCCTCCAAGAACAAACCTCCAATACCATCATGTCCCTTTACACACCTGACTGAAAAGAGCAATACTCGTAGCCACTCGTAGAGCCCGCCAACAAATACCCGCCATAAATGAAAAATCAATCGAAGCAGCCACCATCATGCTCAACAACATTATGAACCCACCTGAAAACCCACAAAATAAAACACCCAACAACGTCCAATCCCAGACCGATAATCCTCCAAGTACTCCCAAACCCAATCCCACCCCACCCAAAACACCTACCAAATCTGACCCAAAACCGCCCACTAAAACCACGGTTCCAAACCCGACTTCCTCCTCTCCCCACACTAACCCTCACCCCAACTTAGTTATCCACTCCAACATGGAGCTCACTATAGAACCCTCCCCACCCCAGGTCCTCTACCATAACCCATCACCTTCCGCCCCAAACTCACCATCAATCCTACTCGAAGTCTCTAGACAACTGTTTCCCGAGAATAATGCCCCCACCCCTATCACCCACCATCAGCATCATCAACCTTCCCCGACACAACGACGTCACAGAACCACCAAACAAACGAACTAAGAATTCGAACCTAAACCCCTGCCAACAATTTGTCACAGACTACTCTCTCCAAACACCACTCCCACCCATCCCACCAATGGCCCCCCCAAAACCAACCCCACCACCCACAACGAACACCAATCAACCAAACTTGCCTATTCTCCAAGTCCCCATGTTCACCTCCCAAAAACACTACGATCAAAAATATATCAGATGGCACCTCACAACTAGGAGACCAATCCTCATCATCGGAGATTCCAATCTGGCGCGTCTACCCAGAATCCCTGACAACAGGGTTCAGGTTGTATCTTACCCAGGTGCTAACTTTTCGCATGCGGCACACATACTCCAAAATAAAACAATAGTGGAAACGCCGATAAAAGCAATCATCCTATCATTCGGCATAAACGATAAGGCAAACATCAAAACCAGCATGCTGAAAAAGAACATTGGCTCGGTGATAAACACAGCGAAAAAACTGTTCCCCGATGCCAAAATCTACATCCCACTCATCAACGCAAGCCTGAAACTACCACATGAACAACTCGACAATATAGACATAATAAATAACTGCATCAAGTCCCACAAAAACTTTATCCCACGCATGGAAGCACAAAACTTTGTGGTGGACATAGATAAAGTCCACTGGACCAAAAGAACAGCGGAACTCATGTGGCAACATTGGCAGCGTTTTTTAGATTGAACACTCATCCTCTCCCCCCGGACGAGGACAAATCAGTGGTCAACTTATCCCTACATTATAGCCTAACTACACATCAACGCACGCTTCTGGGTAGAGGTCTATCCTTCGTTCCCACCATGACGGCCTCAAACACCTCACGCCAGGACCTTGGTACGTCCCTTCAAAAATACCACAGGAGACTCAAACTGAGCTCCTTCTTTGGTCCAAATGTCCAGGGAACATACAGACCCTTTCATCCCCCATCAGAGTGGGAACCCCCAAACCAACGCCTCCAAACTACACTATTAAACCTCTTGGAAAAGGACAGTCAGGACATGAAAACTCTCCAACATGAGGAGGAAGAACCAAATCTATCATGCGAGGAACAGAAAGCACTTGGTGACCTTATCAAGGCCAGAGGTTTAGTCATAAAACCCGCTGATAAAGGAAGCGCCGTCGTGCTAATGGACCAAGCTGATTATGTTTTGGAAGCCCTCCGTCAACTCAACGACACACAATATTACATCCCTCTCAAAGAACCCATCTACCCACAAACGGCGGATATGATCAGGGATGAACTGAACTCACTCCTCCTCAACAAAAACATTACACGGAAACAATTCACATATCTCCTCGGTCAAACTCCACCCCGCGCTCGGTATTTTTACCTCCTGCCCAAGATCCATAAACCAACAGAAAAATGGACGATTCCAAACCAAGTCCCACCTGGACGTCCTATCGTTTCTGACTGCGGCAGCGAAAGCTACGGGGTGGCAGAATATATTGACCACTTTCTCACACCACTGTCAACCCGACATGCCAGCTATATCAAAAACACTCAGGACTTCCTTTCGAGGGTGTCACATCTCCACCTCAAGGAACCCTGTTTTCTGTTCACCATGGATGTAAACAGCTAGTACACAAATATCGACATCCCCATGGGTATCCAGGCAGTCAAAAACATCTTTGCCCGCTATCCTGAACAATCTAGACCCGACGACGCCATCATCAGGCTACTGGAGATTAGCCTGAAACGTAATGACTTTGTCTTCCAAGACAAATGGTATCTACAGGTCAAAGGGACAGCAATGGGCAAACGTTTTGCACCCGCATACGCCAACATCTACATGGCAGAATGGGAGGAAAGTGCCTTCAAAAAGTGCAAACTCCTGCCAGCGGCATACATGCGGTACCTGGACGACATATGGGGCATATGGACCTACTCCCAAAAGGAGTTTGAGTCTTTTGTCGAAACACTCAACAGCCACCATCCCTCAATCCGGTTGGAACCTGAACTGAATGTAACCCAGGTCAACTTCCTAGACACCACCACATTCAAAGGCCCGGATTTTGACATAACGGGTAAACTGGACGTGAAACTGTACACAAAACCTACAGACACGCACGCTCTCCTGCACAGGAAGAGCTTCCACCCAAAACATGTCTTCCGCGGCATCTTGAAATCACAGCTCCTTCGCTTCTCTCGCATTTGCACAAGAACCCAAGATTGCGAGGAAGCAAAACAGACACTTTTCCAAGCACTGAAAAAAAGAGGATACTCCAGGTCCTTCCTCAGATCTGTCAATATTCAACAGACACAAACCAGACCAAACTCACCTGACAGAAGACAGGGAATCCCATTAGTCGTCCAGTATTCCACTTCTGGGAAACGGGCTGTTCGTACCCTCCGCTCAAATTTTGAGAACCTCTTGGGGGACACAGCTTTAGGACGTACTTTTAGGATCATACCTGCTTACAAGAAAAACCCAAACTTACAGGAACTCCTGGTGAGGGCAAAACTTCGCCCCCCGACAAAAACATACCGCAAAACTAACCATTTCAAAACTGCTCGCAACCAAACCACTGGATACTCATACCAACTACCACAGAACCTTCGCAGAACACAGAGAAATTGCGTTTATCTCATCAAATGCAAAAAATGCCAGAAAAGCTATGTTGGAGAAACCAGAAATGCGATCAATGACAGGTTGAACCAACACCGATACGTCATTCGCAAGGGAGATACTAAAGCATCCCACCTGGTTAAACACTTTCAACAACACGGCATTAAAAACCTAACCATGAAACCTCTGGAACACAATCCCAACTGGAATACTGGTCAGAGGAGGAGAAGAGAAACACATTGGATCAGGAAACTCAATACCTTCCACCCCACCGGACTCAACGAAAAAACATCATATCGTCCCAAACAGAAAAAATAATTATCAAAACCCAAACAAATAAACACCTAATACACAAAAAAACAACACAAAAATACAATACACTTGATCACATCCACTGGGTAAGGGTGGATGTTTTATTACTTTATTTATTATTATTTTTTACTATTTTTCTTTGATTTTCTACTTTATATTTTTTACCAATTTTTACAACATTTTTTTCAATTTTTCTACTCTTTTTTATACATTTTCTCAAATCATTTTATTTTTTTGGGGTAATTCCCTCCCCTTATGTATATACACTTTACTTATAATATTTGCCCTTATCTTTTTTATCTTAAAACTTTACATTTTGGTTATTACAAAATCTTTTATACAAACCTAGTATTTTTTTATCACTTTAATTTTAATTTTACTTATCTTTTATCTCAACCTATTTACAAAATTTATCGGTAAACAAACCCATGCTCTTAAAACCATTTAGAACTACACTTCTAACTGGCACTTTCTACTCCATGACACACATAAATCTTTACACCACTCAAATAATAAAACAACCCCCCTATTTTTTATTATATACAGCTTTTATCACCAATTATAATCAAAAAATGTATGTTTCAAACTTTAACTTTTCATTTTTTAGACTATCATTTTTTTGACAAAAACATTTAATAATTCTAAATCATATAGTTAATTTTTGATAAAAACTTTTTTTATATTATGTTTTTCATTTTTTTGACATATATATTTTTTTATATACATTTTTCTATAATTTTTTTTACCATAATTACTTTTCCACCCCCATCCCACTTTTTTGTTTTTGCCCCCCCCCTTCTCTTCCCAAATACCTTATTCTATAATCTCCCTAAAACTTAACCCCCCTTCCATTTTTCCATACCTAACTTAACCCCTCCCACCTACCCCTTCCCTCCTAACCTTTCTAAACCTAACCTCTCCCATCTACTATTTTTTCTCTTTCCCTAAACCTTTACCCTATTCCTTTTCCTCCATCCTACCCCACCCCACTCTAAACTATACCCTCACCTTAATTTTCTACTAACCCTAACCCTTCCCTATTTTCAACCTATCTTTATCCCTTCCTAATACCTACCCTTCACTTTTCCTAAACTTTCCCCTACACCTCTCTCTTTACTTTCCTAAACCTAACCTATCCCATCTCTTTTCCTTTCTTTCCCTAACCTTTTTCTAACCTTAACCCTTTCTCATTTTAAACTATACCCTCACCTTATTTTTTCTACTAAACTTAACCCTTCCCTATCTTCAATCTACCTTTATCCCTTCCTAATACTTACCCTTTACTATCCCTTACCTCTCTCCTTACTTTACTAAACCTAACCTCTCCCATCTCTTTTTACTTCCTTTTCCTAACCTTTATCTAACCTTAACCCTAATCCTTCTCCTCTAACCTATATCCCACCCCATCCCATTCCGAACTATACCCTCATCTTACTTTTCCACTAAACCTAACCCTCACCTATCTTCAACCTATTTTTACCCCTTCCTAATACTTTACGTCTCCTAAACTTTCCCCCACCTCTCTCTAACACTTTATTTAACATTATATTACTTCTACATCCAAAAACACTATCCAAATAAACCCTTAATAAATAAACTTTTTACCCCCACCACCTAAACATAAGAATTTATTTTTCACAACTGGTCAGACTCCCAGGTCTACTAGGCAATGCCGAGCCCACATGGAGTCTGACAACCCATAAACACTTAAGCACCCCTTCCCCTCTCTTCAGCCCGACCCCCTGTATCACGGTTCCACTTCAACCCTAACTTCATTCAGTATTACATACATTATAACCATTTCCTTACCACACTATAAAAAAACCCCCCCGTTTTTCCAAAAAATACTTATTACATATTTATTCTTCCTTTACTCCCCTACCACATCCTAAAAAGAAATATAAATTATAAAAATAAATTCTATTAAATATACACTTATAATACCAGTATCATGAATAAAATTAAAATAATCCATCAAATACTCCAATCATACAAACTCATTTATAAATATTCCAAACACTAATAGTTCTTTTAATTCCTTTTTTCAACACCACTTACAATACTAAATACTATAACTTTATGGAATACATTACAAATCTTTAATGAATACGAGATCTATTTTTCTAATCTTTCTAATTTTTTCTAATTTTTCTAATTTTTCTTTTTACATTACACTACCCTATTTCCACTTTTTTATCCCCTTTAACTCCACCTTTTACAGACACAAAAATACAAACCATTATCTACAGTAATCTAAAAACCTTCCAAACCATTTTTTAAATCTCTATTCCCTAACTGACTAAAACAATTAAAATACAACTAAACTTTACAGCAACGATACAACTCTAAAAACATAAAAATAAAAATACTACAACCAATTAAACACTATTATTACTTCTCACTTTTCACTTTGCACACAAATTTTTACTTATTTTGATTTCAGATCTAATTTTCCCTATCTTTTATCATATCTTACATTTTTTACCTTTAATTACTACTCATGACCATTTTAATCCAAAATAATACAATAAAAAAATGTTTTTTTTCCCCCAAGAAAATCCCCCCCTCTTTTATTCCTTATTCACAATTTTCTAAAATTTAAAGATCGAAATTACATGTACCGACACTATCTAAATTTTATAACTTTTAAACCCACTACTTTATAAAAAATAACTTTAAAAATAAACACATCCAACTTAAACCCCTCCACTGGCAAAACCCAAATTAACATATAAGACTGTAAACAACCACACCCAAATCGCCCTCCTTTAGAATTTACTCGGCGGAAAGACACTAATTAACATATAAGATGTAAACAACTCCACCCCACGAACCTCTCTTAAATTTTACAAACTAAACTATTACTAATACAAAGATTACAAACCTTTCAAAGATACAAAAAAACATATTCCTCTTTCAAAAAAATCATAATTATTTACAACACTTCTAATATCATCTCTTTTGACCCACTCCTACACATAATCAAACTTCCCTATCCAACTTCCTTCCTACGACTCTTTACTCACCTCTCCTTAACTTTAATCTTACTCTCCACCTAACTACTTTTTAACTTTTACTCTAGATCCCAAAAACCTTCATAATATAAATATATACATTATTTCTCTTAAAAACAACCCTATCCCCTCCTTTTTTACTACTCAATCCCCAGAAAAAACAATACTGATCACAAAATCATGTTACAACATCCTTTCTCCCTTTAGCTACTAAACTTATTTAATTTACCAACCCTACTTTTACAAAATAAAAGATACACACTCGTAAAATTCTTTATATTCCTACATAACAAATCATGATCTTAATTTTAAAACAGAAAACATCCCCTAACACAAAATAACACAGCTATAAAGTAACTCATAATCACTCAGAAACGGGAACCACAAACCACGTTTATAAATTCTTTTTTAAACCTTACATTATTACTAATAAACCTACTCTACCACTAATAAATATAACCTTATTTCTATATTTTTAACCCCCTTCCAAAAAAAAGAAATTACCTCTAGATTATAACTTTTATCCATCTATTACACTTAGAAAACAGCTATTACACCGGTACTACTCTCTAAACCACGCCCCTTTTACACGTTTACCTGCAACCCTCAGCGAAGGATCTGGGCAAAACAGTCACCCTCCCACCAAATCAACCCTGAAATTTACCTCTGGACCATTTTTTTTGGTAAGTATTCACTTTTCACGATTTTTTTCTTTTTCTTTTTATTTTTATTTTCCACTCTCTGGGGTTGAGCGGTGTATTGGAACACAGAGAGTTGGTTTTTTCCTCACTTTGAGGTCCTATGGAGGGACAAGGAGGCAGAGCTCGTCTCGGCTGGCCTTGTCTTATCCAGTCCTCCGGGAGGACCGGGGAAAGCTTCGCTCCGGCGTTGCCGACCCTGGATCCCTCCTGGAGGGGGACCAATCTGGAGGTTCTATGGGAGAACAAGGAGGCAGAGTTCATCTCGGCTGGCCTTGCTTCTTTCCAGTCCTCTGGGGAGGTCGGGAGGAAGCCACCTTCCAGTGGCCAGTTCCGACCTCTCTAAGAGGGGAACCACTCGAGATGAAGAACCAACTAGACCAACACCCTCGAGCCTTGACCGGTTTGACAACAGAAACCTAACGGTGCCAACAAGTTGTAGACAACTGGTCAAGGCGGTAAGTATGCGGCCCCCCGTGTCCCGACTCTAGGGCAGCACTACGGGTGTGGTGGTTCAGGCATCAGAACCTTAAACGTAGCCAAGTCTTCTATGAGGCTTATCCTCGCTCACACAACAGCCCATCTTGCACCACACACGCTTTAAAAATCCTTTTGCCACCAAACTTTAAACTCAATTGGGCGTCCTTCAAATTGTCACCTTCCTCCAAATTTTAACATCCCTCAGTATGCCTAGAAACTGAGCCGAGGATGCACCGGGACCATAGGACAACTCCTTCAACCTTACTTTATTTATTTGACTTACTTAATTTTTTACTTTAAACCAAACAAACTAGATCTTCAAAAAATCTAAAACTTCAAAATTTAAAAACTTTATAGATATCCTTCTCAAAATAACAACTGCTTTCAAAAAACCAGAATCTAAAAACCAAGAGAAATGGCTAGTGTAGTGTAGAGTAGTCTTGACAAGGACACGCCCCGGAGGATAGCTACCTCCGGGTGGACCTCCCTTGATTGAGGACGTATTGTGATAAGTGGTCGAAACGTTCAATGATATCAAGGCACACAACTGAGGACGTGTCCCAGTGAGCACAGACTTTGCAGAGAATCAATCGGAATTCTAGTCTGACTAGTTTTCCGCAGTTGGAGCTTCGAGGACCGCGAGGTCCCCGTTCTCTTAAAAACAGACGCCGGTCCTGTGGCTGGTTGATCACGTGCAGTGTTGGGGTGTAGCTCACTCTCTGTCACAGAGGTGAATGCACTTACAAGCTGGACTGGTCTTCCTACTGCAGGTCCGGAGCAGTTAGAGATGTCCGTGCTAGTGTTTAGGAAGCTCCTCCAGATCTCTCACTGGACCCTGGTTACTTCCTTGCACCCTCCACATTCCCCTGCGGGGACCAATTCATGTGACCTCATGTCCATGTTTTTGGCTCCTTTGCTTGGGATTCAGGTTTAAAAGGTGTGCTTGGAGGCTTCCTGGGACGGTATTGATCAATACATGGGGAAGTCACTATTCACTGCGCAGAGTACTCTGACCTGCAACAAAGCCCTTCTCACGAAGGACATACAAAACTCTGCTCTGTCTAGAACTCACTAGAATAAAATTAACCCATATCTTTATTTACTATTTTAATTAAACTTACTATTAATTACTATTTTTACTATGACTTACTTACTATTACTTACTATTTACTTTCTATTAGAGAGAGAGAAAAAAAAAAAAAAAAAAAAAAAAAAAAAAATAATATTAATTTTTAATTAAATCATACAAAACATACATATAAGTGTTTATCCCCCTCAACCCCCCACTACTGGATCACAAGGAACATGGACCTTTCTTGGACTCCACAAAAATTCCCGGAAACTAAGGACAACCAAGTGGAAACAAAATTGAAGAACAACTCCAACCACTTGGACTCTTTAGATTCCCCCTCCCCTTCTCGACCCACCCTTCCTTTTCTCTCTCTCTTTTCTACTCTAATATGGCTCAGAAGTAAATGGGAGTCGGAATGGGACTGACCTGCGTCGGCCCGCGCCTTGCCTTTGTTATCCTATTAAACCAATCTGGCGTCGGCCAGAAAGGGGGATACATTGTGTATTTCACTACTACACCTAACCCTGCCAGTGCCTCGGACTAGTTCCTTCCGTACAAACCCACTATATTTACACTATGACCATTTTTCACCCTCTGTCTCTCTCTCTCTTCTCTATTTAAAACTAAGTTTGATATAACACTGTAATCTCTGTGATCTAGTTCAGAAACAATGAAAAACTGTAAACAGTTCATTGCTAAAACATTATGACTCCTTAACTAAAGAAATTTAAAAGTTAAAACACTTACATATTACTTAAATTTATTTAACTTATTTACTATTTCTAATTTCTTTTCTTCCCTTTATCCCCATAAACTTTTTATAATATTAAAAATTATTATTATTTTTTTAAAAAAATTTTTTTATATTTTATATTTTTTTATATTTTATTATCTACTATTTTATCCCTTTTCCTATGACTTAATTATGATATAAAATACTAAATTTATTTTTACAATTCTCTCCCTCTTCCCCTTTACCCCTCCTCCAACAGGTTTAGAAAATCGACTGAAGAAGAATAAGAAGAAAAAGAAGATTTGACAATGAACGACTTCCAAATACTCGTCCGCACTCTGGTGCAATTCATAATCGCCCACCATAAACACAACATTTTACCCCAAAACCCCTCTGATCCAACACCGTCCTTCCTCCAAGAAATAGAGAACTATCTTATACGCATGGTCAAACCCTTCCACCCGCTGGAGGAAACGACCCTATGTGCTCATCACAATGCCAAAGCCTGGTCCACTGCCACAATCAACCTATTAAAGGAACACTACCTCCGCCTCCAAGAACAAACCTCCAATACCATCATGTCCCTTTACACACCTGACTGGAAAAGAGCAATACTCGTAGCCACTCGTAGAGCCCGCCAACAAATACCCGCCATAAATGAAAAATCAATCGAAGCAGCCACCATCATGCTCAACAACATTATGAACCCACCTGAAAACCCACAAAATAAAACACCCAACAACGTCCAATCCCAGACCGATAATCCTCCAAGTACTCCCAAACCCAATCCCACCCCACCCAAAACACCTACCAAATCTGACCCAAAACCGCCCACTAAAACCACGGTTCCAAACCCGACTTCCTCCTCTCCCCACACTAACCCTCACCCCAACTTAGTTATCCACTCCAACATGGAGCTCACTATAGAACCCTCCCCACCCCAGGTCCTCTACCATAACCCATCACCTTCCGCCCCAAACTCACCATCAATCCTACTCAAGTCTCTAGACAACTGTTTCCCGAGAATAATGCCCCCCCACCCCTATCACCCACCATCAGCATCATCAACCTTCCCCGACACAACGACGTCACAGAACCACCAAACAAACGAACTAAGAATTCGAACCTAAACCCCTGCCAACAATTTGTCACAGACTACTCTCTCCAAACACCACTCCCACCCATCCCACCAATGGCCCCCAAAACCAACCCCACCACCCACAACGAACACCAATCAACCAAACTTGCCTATTCTCCAAGTCCCCATGTTCACCTCCCAAAAACACTACGATCAAAAATATATCAGATGGCACCTCACAACTAGGAGACCAATCCTCATCATCGGAGATTCCAATCTGGCGCGTCTACCCAGAATCCCTGACAACAGGGTTCAGGTTGTATCTTACCCAGGTGCTAACTTTTCGCATGCGGCACACATACTCCAAAATAAAACAATAGTGGAAACGCCGATAAAAGCAATCATCCTATCATTCGGCATAAACGATAAGGCAAACATCAAAACCAGCATGCTGAAAAAGAACATTGGCTCGGTGATAAACACAGCGAAAAAACTGTTCCCCGATGCCAAAATCTACATCCCACTCATCAACGCAAGCCTGAAACTACCACATGAACAACTCGACAATATAGACATAATAAATAACTGCATCAAGTCCCACAAAAACTTTATCCCACGCATGGAAGCACAAAACTTTGTGGTGGACATAGATAAAGTCCACTGGACCAAAAGAACAGCGGAACTCATGTGGCAACATTGGCAGCGTTTTTTAGATTGAACACTCATCCTCTCCCCCCGGACGAGGACAAATCAGTGGTCAACTTATCCCTACATTATAGCCTAACTACACATCAACGCACGCTTCTGGGTAGAGGTCTATCCTTCGTTCCCACCATGACGGCCTCAAACACCTCACGCCAGGACCTTGGTACGTCCCTTCAAAAATACCACAGGAGACTCAAACTGAGCTCCTTCTTTGGTCCAAATGTCCAGGGAACATACAGACCCTTTCATCCCCCATCAGAGTGGGAACCCCAAACCAACGCCTCCAAACTACACTATTAAACCTCTTGGAAAAGGACAGTCAGGACATGAAAACTCTCCAACATGAGGAGGAAGAACCAAATCTATCATGCGAGGAACAGAAAGCACTTGGTGACCTTATCAAGGCCAGAGGTTTAGTCATAAAACCCGCTGATAAAGGAAGCGCCGTCGTGCTAATGGACCAAGCTGATTATGTTTTGGAAGCCCTCCGTCAACTCAACGACACACAATATTACATCCCTCTCAAAGAACCCATCTACCCACAAACGGCGGATATGATCAGGGATGAACTGAACTCACTCCTCCTCAACAAAAACATTACACGGAAACAATTCACATATCTCCTCGGTCAAACTCCACCCCGCGCTCGGTATTTTTACCTCCTGCCCAAGATCCATAAACCAACAGAAAAATGGACGATTCCAAACCAAGTCCCACCTGGACGTCCTATCGTTTCTGACTGCGGCAGCGAAAGCTACGGGGTGGCAGAATATATTGACCACTTTCTCACACCACTGTCAACCCGACATGCCAGCTATATCAAAAACACTCAGGACTTCCTTTCGAGGGTGTCACATCTCCACCTCAAGGAACCCTGTTTTCTGTTCACCATGGATGTAAACAGCTAGTACACAAATATCGACATCCCCATGGGTATCCAGGCAGTCAAAAACATCTTTGCCCGCTATCCTGAACAATCTAGACCCGACGACGCCATCATCAGGCTACTGGAGATTAGCCTGAAACGTAATGACTTTGTCTTCCAAGACAAATGGTATCTACAGGTCAAAGGGACAGCAATGGGCAAACGTTTTGCACCCGCATACGCCAACATCTACATGGCAGAATGGGAGGAAAGTGCCTTCAAAAAGTGCAAACTCCTGCCAGCGGCATACATGCGGTACCTGGACGACATATGGGGCATATGGACCTACTCCCAAAAGGAGTTTGAGTCTTTTGTCGAAACACTCAACAGCCACCATCCCTCAATCCGGTTGGAACCTGAACTGAATGTAACCCAGGTCAACTTCCTAGACACCACCACATTCAAAGGCCCGGATTTTGACATAACGGGTAAACTGGACGTGAAACTGTACACAAAACCTACAGACACGCACGCTCTCCTGCACAGGGAGAGCTTCCACCCAAAACATGTCTTCCGCGGCATCTTAAAATCACAGCTTCTTCGCTTCTCTCGCATTTGTACAAGACCCCAAGATTGCGAGGAAGCGAAACAGACACTTTTCCAAGCACTGAGAAGAAGAGGATACTCCAGGTCCTTTCTCAGATCTACCAATATTCAACAAACACAAACCAAACCAAACTCACCTGACAGAAGACCAGGAATCCCATTAGTCGTCCAGTATTCCACTTTTGCGAAACGGGCTGTTCGTACCCTCCGCTCAAACTTTGAGAACCTCTTGGGGGACACAGCTTTAGGACGTACTTTTAGGATCATACCTGCCTACAGGAAAAACCCAAACTTGCAGGAACTCCTGGTGAGGGCAAAACTTCGCCCCCCCACAAACACATACCGCAAAACTAACCATTTCAAAACTGCACGAAACCCAACCACCGGATACACATACCAACTACCACAGAACCTTCGCAGAACACAGAGAAATTGCGTTTATCTCATCAAATGCAAAAAATGCCAGAAAAGCTATGTTGGAGAAACCAGAAATGCGATCAATGACAGGTTGAACCAACACCGATACGTCATTCGCAAGGGAGATACTAAAGCATCCCACCTGGTTAAACACTTTCAACAACACGGCATTAAAAACCTAACCATGAAACCTCTGGAACACAATCCCAACTGGAATACTGGTCAGAGGAGGAGAAGAGAAACACATTGGATCAGGAAACTCAATACCTTCCACCCCACCGGACTCAACGAAAAAACATCATATCGTCCCAAACAGAAAAAATAATTATCAAAACCCAAACAAATAAACACCTAATACACAAAAAAACAACACAAAAATACAATACACTTGATCACATCCACTGGGTAAGGGTGGATGTTTTATTACTTTATTTATTATTATTTTTTACTATTTTTCTTTGATTTTCTACTTTATATTTTTTACCAATTTTTACAACATTTTTTTTCCATTTTTCTACTCTTTTTTATACATTTTCTCAAATCATTTTATTTTTTTGGGGTAATTCCCTCCCCTTATGTATATACACTTTACTTATAATATTTGCCCTTATCTTTTTTATCTTAAAACTTTACATTTTGGTTATTACAAAATCTTTTATACAAACCTAGTATTTTTTTATCACTTTAATTTTAATTTTACTTATCTTTTATCTCAACCTATTTACAAAATTTATCGGTAAACAAACCCATGCTCTTAAAACCATTTAGAACTACACTTCTAACTGGCACTTTCTACTCCATGACACACATAAATCTTTACACCACTCAAATAATAAAACAACCCCCCTATTTTTTATTATATACAGCTTTTATCACCAATTATAATCAAAAAATGTATGTTTCAAACTTTAACTTTTCATTTTTTAGACTATCATTTTTTTGACAAAAACATTTAATAATTCTAAATCATATAGTTAATTTTTTGTTGATAAAAACTTTTTTTATATTATGTTTTTCATCTTCATTTTTTTGACATATATATTTTTTTTATATACATTTTTCTATATTTTTTTACCATAATTACTTTTCCACCCCCATCCCACTTTTTTGTTTTTCCCCCCCACCTTCTCTTCCCAAATACCTTATTCTATAATCTCCCTAAAACTTAACCCCCCTTCCATTTTTCCATACCTAACTTAACCCCTCCCACCTACCCCTTCCCTCCTAACCTTTCTAAACCTAACCTCTCCCATCTACTATTTTTTCTCTTTCCCTAAACCTTTACCCTATTCCTTTTCCTCCATCCTACCCCACCCCACTCTAAACTATACCCTCACCTTAATTTTCTACTAACCCTAACCCTTCCCTATTTTCAACCTATCTTTATCCCTTCCTAATACCTACCCTTCACTTTTCCTAAACTTTCCCCTACACCTCTCTCTTTACTTTCCTAAACCTAACCTATCCCATCTCTTTTCCTTTCTTTCCCTAACCTTTTTCTAACCTTAACCCTTTCTCATTTTAAACTATACCCTCACCTTATTTTTTCTACTAAACTTAACCCTTCCCTATCTTCAATCTACCTTTATCCCTTCCTAATACTTACCCTTTACTTTCTCTAAACTATCCCTTACCTCTCTCCTTACTTTACTAAACCTAACCTCTCCCATCTCTTTTTACTTCCTTTTCCTAATCTTTATCTAACCTTAACCCTAATCCTTCTCCTCCAACCTATATCCCACCCCATCCCATTCCGAACTATACCCTCATCTTACTTTTCCACTAAACCTAACCCTCACCTATCTTCAACCTACTTTTACCCCTTCCTAATACTTTACGTCTCCTAAACTTTCCCCCACCTCTCTCTAACACTTTATTTAACATTATATTACTTCTACATCCAAAAACACTTTCCAAATAAACCCTTAATAAATAAACTTTTTACCCCCACCACCTAAACATAAGAATTTATTTTTCACAACTGGTCAGACTCCCAGGTCTACTAGGCAATGCCGAGCCCACATGGAGTCTGACAACCCATAAACACTTAAGCACCCCTTCCCCTCTCTTCAGCCCGACCCCCTGTATCACGGTTCCACTTCAACCCTAACTTCATTCAGTATTACATACATTATAACCATTTCCTTACCACACTATAAAAAAACCCCCCGTTTTTCCAAAAAATACTTATTACATATTTATTCTTCCTTTACTCCCCTACCACATCCTAAAAAGAAATATAAATTATAAAAATAAATTCTATTAAATATACACTTATAATACCAGTATCATGAATAAAATTAAAATAATCCATCAAATACTCCAATCATACAAACTCATTTATAAATATTCCAAACACTAATAGTTCTTTTAATTCCTTTTTTCAACACCACTTACAATACTAAATACTATAACTTTATGGAATACATTACAAATCTTTAATGAATACGAGATCTATTTTTCTAATCTTTCTAATTTTTTCTAATTTTTCTAATTTTTCTTTTTACATTACACTACCCTATTTCCACTTTTTTATCCCCTTTAACTCCACCTTTTACAGACACAAAAATACAAACCATTATCTACAGTAATCTAAAAACCTTCCAAACCATTTTTTAAATCTCTATTCCCTAACTGACTAAAACAATTAAAATACAACTAAACTTTACAGCAACGATACAACTCTAAAAACATAAAAATAAAAATACTACAACCAATTAAACACTATTATTACTTCTCACTTTTCACTTTGCACACAAATTTTTACTTATTTTGATTTCAGATCTAATTTTCCCTATCTTTTTATCATATCTTACATTTTTTACCTTTAATTACTACTCATGACCATTTTAATCCAAAATAATACAATAAAAAAATGTTTTTTTCCCCCAAGAAAATCCCCCCTCTCTTTTTTTTCCTTATTCACAATATTCTAAAATTTAAGATCGAAATTACATGTACCGACACTATCTAAATTTTATAACTTTTAAACCCACTACTTTATAAAAAATAACTTTAAAAATAAACACATCCAACTTAAACCC
The DNA here is from genome assembly GCA_030347415.2 of Decapterus maruadsi. Classification (NCBI taxonomy): domain Eukaryota; kingdom Metazoa; phylum Chordata; class Actinopteri; order Carangiformes; family Carangidae; genus Decapterus; species Decapterus maruadsi. Next base: position 39,965 of record JARUPV020000248.1, on the reverse strand, counting down.
CTCCACTGGCAAAACCCAAATTAACATATAAGACTGTAAACAACCACACCCAAATCGCCCTCCTTTAGAATTTACTCGGCGGAAAGACACTAATTAACATATAAGATGTAAACAACTCCACCCCACGAACCTCTCTTAAATTTTACAAACTAAACTATTACTAATACAAAGATTACAAACCTTTCAAAGATACAAAAAAACATATTCCTCTTTCAAAAAAATCATAATTATTTACAACACTTCTAATATCATCTCTTTTGACCCACTCCTACACATAATCAAACTTCCCTATCCAACTTCCTTCCTACGACTCTTTACTCACCTCTCCTTAACTTTAATCTTACTCTCCACCTAACTACTTTTTAACTTTTACTCTAGATCCCAAAAACTTTCATAATATAAATATATACATTATTTCTCTTAAAAACAACCCTATCCCCTCCTTTTTTACTACTGACTCCCCAGAAAAAACAATACGGATCACAAAATCATGTTACAACATCCTTTCTCCCTTTAGCTACTAAACTTATTTAATTTTACCACCCTGCTTTTACAAAATAAAAGATACACACTCGTAAAATTCTTTATATTCCTACATAACAAATCATGATCTTAATTTTGAAACAGAAAACATCCCCTAACACAAAATAACACAGCTATAAAGTAACTCATAATCACTCAGAAACGGGAACCACAAACCACGTTTATAAATTCTTTTTTAAATCTTACATTATTACTAATAACCCTACTCTACCACTAATAAATATAACCTTATTTCTATATTTTTAACCCCCTTCCAAAAAAAAGAAATTACCTCTAGATTATAACTTTTATCCATCTATTACACTTAGAAAACAGCTATTACACCGGTACTACTCTCTAAACCACGCCCCTTTTACACGTTTACCTGCAACCCTCAGCGAAGGATCTGGGAAAAACAGTCACCCTCCCACCAAATCAACCCTGAAATTTACCTCTGGACCATTTTTTTTGGTAAGTATTCACTTTTCACGATTTTTTTCTTTTTCTTTTTATTTTTATTTTCCACTCTCTGGGGTTGAGCGGTGTATTGGAACACAGAGAGTTGGTTTTTTCCTCACTTTGAGGTCCTATGGAGGGACAAGGAGGCAGAGCTCGTCTCGGCTGGCCTTGTCTTATCCAGTCCTCCGGGAGGACCGGGGAAAGCTTCGCTCCGGCGTTGCCGACCCTGGATCCCTCCTGGAGGGGGACCAATCTGGAGGTTCTATGGGAGAACAAGGAGGCAGAGTTCATCTCGGCTGGCCTTGCTTCTTTCCAGTCCTCTGGGGAGGTCGGGAGGAAGCCACCTTCCAGTGGCCAGTTCCGACCTCTCTAAGAGGGGAACCACTCGAGATGAAGAACCAACTAGACCAACACCCTCGAGCCTTGACCGGTTTGACAACAGAAACCTAACGGTGCCAACAAGTTGTAGACAACTGGTCAAGGCGGTAAGTATGCGGCCCCCGTGTCCCGACTCTAGGGCAGCACTACGGGTGTGGTGGTTCAGGCATCAGAACCTTAAACGTAGCCAAGTCTTCTATGAGGCTTATCCTCGCTCACACAACAGCCCATCTTGCACCACACACGCTTTAAAAATCCTTTTGCCACCAAACTTTAAACTCAATTGGGCGTCCTTCAAATTGTCACCTTCCTCCAAATTTTAACATCCCTCAGTATGCCTAGAAACTGAGCCGAGGATGCACCGGGACCATAGGACAACTCCTTCAACCTTACTTTTTATTTATTTGACTTACTTAATTTTTTACTTTAAACCAAACAAACTAGATCTTCAAAAAATCTAAAACTTCAAAATTTAAAAACTTTATAGATATCCTTCTCAAAATAACAACTGCTTTCAAAAAACCAGAATCTAAAAACCAAGAGAAATGGCTAGTGTAGTGTAGAGTAGTCTTGACAAGGACACGCCCGGAGGATAGCTACCTCCGGGTGGACCTCCCTTGATTGAGGACGTATTGTGATAAGTGGTCGAAACGTTCAATGATATCAAGGCACACAACTGAGGACGTGTCCCAGTGAGCACAGACTTTGCAGAGAATCAATCGGAATTCTAGTCTGACTAGTTTTCCGCAGTTGGAGCTTCGAGGACCGCGAGGTCCCCGTTCTCTTAAAAACAGACGCCGGTCCTGTGGCTGGTTGATCACGTGCAGTGTTGGGGTGTAGCTCACTCTCTGTCACAGAGGTGAATGCACTTACAAGCTGGACTGGTCTTCCTACTGCAGGTCCGGAGCAGTTAGAGATGTCCGTGCTAGTGTTTAGGAAGCTCCTCCAGATCTCTCACTGGACCCTGGTTACTTCCTTGCACCCTCCACATTCCCCTGCGGGGACCAATTCATGTGACCTCATGTCCATGTTTTTGGCTCCTTTGCTTGGGATTCAGGTTTAAAAGGTGTGCTTGGAGGCTTCCTGGGACGGTATTGATCAATACATGGGGAAGTCACTATTCACTGCGCAGAGTACTCTGACCTGCAACAAAGCCCTTCTCACGAAGGACATACAAAACTCTGCTCTGTCTAGAACTCACTAGAATAAAATTAACCCATATCTTTATTTACTATTTTAATTAAACTTACGATTAATTACTATTTTTACTATTACTTACTTACTATTACTTACTATTTACTTTCTATTAGAGAGAGAAAAAAAAAAAAATATATTATTAAAAATTAATTTTTAATTAAATCATACAAAACATACATAAGTGTTTATCCCCCCTTAACCCCCCACTACTGGATCACAAGGAACATGGACCTTTCTTGAACTCCACAAAAAATTCCCGGAAACTAAGGAAAACCAAGTGGAAACAAAATTGAAGAACAATTCCAACCACATGGACTCTTCTTTAGATTCCCCCTCCCCTTCTCGACCCACCCTTCCGTTTCTCTCTCTCTTTTCTACTCTAATATGGCTCAGAAGTAAATGGGAGTCGGAATGGGACTGACCTGCGTCGGCCCGCGCCTTGCCTTTGTTATCCTATTAAACCAATCTGGCGTCGGCCAGAAAGGGGGATACATTGTGTATTTCACTACTACACCTAACCCTAACCCTAACCCTAACCCTAACCCTAACCCTAACTTTGAATTTAACATGGGAGTCTATGGGAAAATGACGTTTTTGAGCCATAACTCCGCCCCCGAACGTCGTAGGAGGACGGGCCCGGTACCAATCGACGCGTCTTGACCTGCTGAACACGTAGGGTGTCATTAGTTTTTCGATAGCACGCTCAGAAAAAAAGTTATTCAAAAATGTCTAAAAATCCTTTTTTCAATCTGGCAAATACAGCCAGAACATGCAAACTGCTGGGTTTTGGTGTCCAGGTCCCATGTCAGAACTCCCACAAAAACTGAATTTAACATGTTTTAACAAGAGTTTTTGAGCCACTGTTTCGTAGGAGGACGGGCCCGCACCAATCGACGTTTGACCTGTGCTGAACACGAGAAAATGACATTTTTTCACATAGCACGCTGGCAAATACAGCCAGAACATGCAAACTGCTGGGTTTTGGTGTCAATAATGTCAGAAGTGGATGAATTTTATGTTTTAACAAGAGTTTCAATCCTTTGACTTTTTTCACATAGGCTGGCAAATACAGCCAGAACATGCAAACTGCTGGGTTTTGGTGTCAATAATGTCAGAAGTGGATGAATTTTATGTTTTAACAAGAGTTTCACTGTTTCTAAGCGTTTCTGGCCCGCACGGGCCATGTTTGTAAAAATGTGCCTTTCTGGCTCAGAAAATGACTTTTTCCATAAAAATGGCAAACCCTAACCCAAATAAACCTGCAAACTGCTGGGTTTTGATGTCAATAAGGTCAGAAGTGGAAGAATTTTATGTTTTAACAAGAGTTACACTGTTTCTAAGCGTTTCTGGCCCGCACGGGCCATGTTTGTAGAAATGTGCACTTCTCGCCGAGAAAATGACATTTTTCACATAGGCTGGCAAATACAGCCAGAACATGCAAACTGCTGGGTTTTGGTGTCAATAATGTCAGAAGTGGATGAATTTTATGTTTTAACAAGAGTTACACTGTTTCTAAGCGTTTCTGGCCCGCACGGGCCATGTTTGTAGAAATGTGCACTTCTCGCCGAGAAAATGACTTTTTTCACATAGGCTGGCAAATACAGCCAGAACATGCAAACTGCTGGGTTTTGGTGTCAATAATGTCAGAAGTGGATGAATTTTATGTTTTAACAAGAGTTACACTGTTTCTAAGCGTTTCTGGCCCGCACGGGCCATGTTTGTAAAAATGTGCACTTCTCGCCGAGAAAATGACATTTTTCACATAGGCTGGCAAATACAGCCAGAACATGCAAACTGCTGGGTTTTGGTGTCAATAATGTCAGAAGTGGATGAATTTTATGTTTTAACAAGAGTTACACTGTTTCTAAGCGTTTCTGGCCCGCACGGGCCATGTTTGTAAAAATGTGCACTTCTCGCCGAGAAAATGACATTTTTCACATAGGCTGGCAAATACAGCCAGAACATGCAAACTGCTGGGTTTTGGTGTCAATAATGTCAGAAGTGGATGAATTTTATGTTTTAACAAGAGTTACACTGTTTCTAAGCGTTTCTGGCCCGCACGGGCCATGTTTGTGAAAATGTGCACTTCTCGCCGAGAAAATGACTTTTTTCACATAGGCTGGCAAATACAGCCAGAACATGCAAACTGCTGGGTTTTGGTGTCAATAATGTCAGAAGTGGATGAATTTTATGTTTTAACAAGAGTTACACTGTTTCTAAGCGTTTCTGGCCCGCACGGGCCATGTTTATAAACATGTGCACTTCTCGCCGAGAAAATGACTTTTTTCACATAGGCTGGCAAATACAGCCAGAACATGCAAACTGCTGGGTTTTGGTGTCAATAATGTCAGAAGTGGATGAATTTTATGTTTTAACAAGAGTTACACTGTTTCTAAGCGTTTCTGGCCCGCACGGGCCATGTTTGTAAAAGTGTGCACTTCTCGCCGAGAAAATGACTTTTTTCACATAGGCTGGCAAATACAGCCAGAACATGCAAACTGCTGGGTTTTGGTGTCAATAATGTCAGAAGTGGATGAATTTTATGTTTTAACAAGAGTTACACTGTTTCTAAGCGTTTCTGGCCCGCACGGGCCATGTTTGTAAAAATGTGCACTTCTCGCCGAGAAAATGACTTTTTTCACATAGGCTGGCAAATACAGCCAGAACATGCAAACTGCTGGGTTTTGGTGTCAATAATGTCAGAAGTGGATGAATTTTATGTTTTAACAAGAGTTACACTGTTTCTAAGCGTTTCTGGCCCGCACGGGCCATGTTTGTAAAATTGTGCACTTCTCGCCGAGAAAATGACTTTTTTCACATAGGCTGGCAAATACAGCCAGAACATGCAAACTGCTGGGTTTTGGTGTCAATAATGTCAGAAGTGGATGAATTTTATGTTTTAACAAGAGTTACACTGTTTCTAAGCGTTTCTGGCCCGCACGGGCCATGTTTATAAAATGTGCACTTCTCGCCGAGAAAATGACTTTTTTCACATAGGCTGGCAAATACAGCCAGAACATGCAAACTGCTGGGTTTTGGTGTCAATAATGTCAGAAGTGGATGAATTTTATGTTTTAACAAGAGTTACACTGTTTCTAAGCGTTTCTGGCCCGCACGGGCCATGTTTGTAAAATGTGCACTTCTCGCCGAGAAAATGACTTTTTTCACATAGGCTGGCAAATACAGCCAGAACATGCAAACTGCTGGGTTTTGGTGTCAATAATGTCAGAAGTGGATGAATTTTATGTTTTAACAAGAGTTACACTGTTTCTAAGCGTTTCTGGCCCGCACGGGCCATGTTTGTAAAAATGTGCACTTCTCGCCGAGAAAATGACTTTTTTCACATAGGCTGGCAAATACAGCCAGAACATGCAAACTGCTGGGTTTTGGTGTCAATAATGTCAGAAGTGGATGAATTTTATGTTTTAACAAGAGTTACACTGTTTCTAAGCGTTTCTGGCCCGCACGGGCCATGTTTGTAAAAATGTGCACTTCTCGCCGAGAAAATGACTTTTTTTTTTCACATAGGCTGGCAAATACAGCCAGAACATGCAAACTGCTGGGTTTTGGTGTCAATAATGTCAGAAGTGGATGAATTTTATGTTTTAACAAGAGTTACACTGTTTCTAAGCGTTTCTGGCCCGCACGGGCCATGTTTGTAAAAATGTGCACTTCTCGCCGAGAAAATGACTTTTTTTCACATAGGCTGGCAAATACAGCCAGAACATGCAAACTGCTGGGTTTTGGTGTCAATAATGTCAGAAGTGGATGAATTTTATGTTTTAACAAGAGTTACACTGTTTCTAAGCGTTTCTGGCCCGCACGGGCCATGTTTGTAAAAATGTGCACTTCTCGCCGAGAAAATGACTTTTTTCACATAGGCTGGCAAATACAGCCAGAACATGCAAACTGCTGGGTTTTGGTGTCAATAATGTCAGAAGTGGATGAATTTTATGTTTTAACAAGAGTTACACTGTTTCTAAGCGTTTCTGGCCCGCACGGGCCATGTTTGTAAAATGTGCACTTCTCGCCGAGAAAATGACTTTTTTTCACATAGGCTGGCAAATACAGCCAGAACATGCAAACTGCTGGGTTTTGGTGTCAATAATGTCAGAAGTGGATGAATTTTATGTTTTAACAAGAGTTACACTGTTTCTAAGCGTTTCTGGCCCGCACGGGCCATGTTTGTAAAAATGTGCACTTCTCGCCGAGAAAATGACTTTTTCACATAGGCTGGCAAATACAGCCAGAACATGCAAACTGCTGGGTTTTGGTGTCAATAATGTCAGAAGTGGATGAATTTTATGTTTTAACAAGAGTTACACTGTTTCTAAGCGTTTCTGGCCCGCACGGGCCATGTTTGTAAAAATGTGCACTTCTCGCCGAGAAAATGACTTTTTTCACATAGGCTGGCAAATACAGCCAGAACATGCAAACTGCTGGGTTTTGGTGTCAATAATGTCAGAAGTGGATGAATTTTATGTTTTAACAAGAGTTACACTGTTTCTAAGCGTTTCTGGCCCGCACGGGCCATGTTTGTAAAATGTGCACTTCTCGCCGAGAAAATGACTTTTTTCACATAGGCTGGCAAATACAGCCAGAACATGCAAACTGCTGGGTTTTGGTGTCAATAATGTCAGAAGTGGATGAATTTTATGTTTTAACAAGAGTTACACTGTTTCTAAGCGTTTCTGGCCCGCACGGGCCATGTTTGTAAAATGTGCACTTCTCGCCGAGAAAATGACTTTTTTCACATAGGCTGGCAAATACAGCCAGAACATGCAAACTGCTGGGTTTTGGTGTCAATAATGTCAGAAGTGGATGAATTTTATGTTTTAACAAGAGTTACACTGTTTCTAAGCGTTTCTGGCCCGCACGGGCCATGTTTGTTAAAATGTGCACTTCTCGCCGAGAAAATGACTTTTTTCACATAGGCTGGCAAATACAGCCAGAACATGCAAACTGCTGGGTTTTGGTGTCAATAATGTCAGAAGTGGATGAATTTTATGTTTTAACAAGAGTTACACTGTTTCTAAGCGTTTCTGGCCCGCACGGGCCATGTTTGTAAAAATGTGCACTTCTCGCCGAGAAAATGACTTTTTTCACATAGGCTGGCAAATACAGCCAGAACATGCAAACTGCTGGGTTTTGGTGTCAATAATGTCAGAAGTGGATGAATTTTATGTTTTAACAAGAGTTACACTGTTTCTAGCGTTTCTGGCCCGCACGGGCCATGTTTGTAAAAATGTGCACTTCTCGCCGAGAAAATGACTTTTTTCACATAGGCTGGCAAATACAGCCAGAACATGCAAACTGCTGGGTTTTGGTGTCAATAATGTCAGAAGTGGATGAATTTTATGTTTTAACAAGAGTTACACTGTTTCTAAGCGTTTCTGGCCCGCACGGGCCATGTTTGTAAAATGTGCACTTCTCGCCGAGAAAATGACTTTTTTCACATAGGCTGGCAAATACAGCCAGAACATGCAAACTGCTGGGTTTTGGTGTCAATAATGTCAGAAGTGGATGAATTTTATGTTTTAACAAGAGTTACACTGTTTCTAAGCGTTTCTGGCCCGCACGGGCCATGTTTGTAAAAATGTGCACTTCTCGCCGAGAAAATGACTTTTTTCACATAGGCTGGCAAATACAGCCAGAACATGCAAACTGCTGGGTTTTGGTGTCAATAATGTCAGAAGTGGATGAATTTTATGTTTTAACAAGAGTTACACTGTTTCTAAGCGTTTCTGGCCCGCACGGGCCATGTTTGTAAAAATGTGCACTTCTCGCCGAGAAAATGACTTTTTTCACATAGGCTGGCAAATACAGCCAGAACATGCAAACTGCTGGGTTTTGGTGTCAATAATGTCAGAAGTGGATGAATTTTATGTTTTAACAAGAGTTACACTGTTTCTAAGCGTTTCTGGCCCGCACGGGCCATGTTTGTAAAAATGTGCACTTCTCGCCGAGAAAATGACTTTTTTCACATAGGCTGGCAAATACAGCCAGAACATGCAAACTGCTGGGTTTTGGTGTCAATAATGTCAGAAGTGGATGAATTTTATGTTTTAACAAGAGTTACACTGTTTCTAAGCGTTTCTGGCCCGCACGGGCCATGTTTGTAAAAATGTGCACTTCTCGCCGAGAAAATGACTTTTTTCACATAGGCTGGCAAATACAGCCAGAACATGCAAACTGCTGGGTTTTGGTGTCAATAATGTCAGAAGTGGATGAATTTTATGTTTTAACAAGAGTTACACTGTTTCTAAGCGTTTCTGGCCCGCACGGGCCATGTTTGTAAAATGTGCACTTCTCGCCGAGAAAATGACTTTTTTCACATAGGCTGGCAAATACAGCCAGAACATGCAAACTGCTGGGTTTTGGTGTCAATAATGTCAGAAGTGGATGAATTTTATGTTTTAACAAGAGTTACACTGTTTCTAAGCGTTTCTGGCCCGCACGGGCCATGTTTGTAAAATGTGCACTTCTCGCCGAGAAAATGACTTTTTTCACATAGGCTGGCAAATACAGCCAGAACATGCAAACTGCTGGGTTTTGGTGTCAATAATGTCAGAAGTGGATGAATTTTATGTTTTAACAAGAGTTACACTGTTTCTAAGCGTTTCTGGCCCGCACGGGCCATGTTTGTAAAATGTGCACTTCTCGCCGAGAAAATGACTTTTTCACATAGGCTGGCAAATACAGCCAGAACATGCAAACTGCTGGGTTTTGGTGTCAATAATGTCAGAAGTGGATGAATTTTATGTTTTAACAAGAGTTACACTGTTTCTAAGCGTTTCTGGCCCGCACGGGCCATGTTTGTAAAAATGTGCACTTCTCGCCGAGAAAATGACTTTTTTCACATAGGCTGGCAAATACAGCCAGAACATGCAAACTGCTGGGTTTTGGTGTCAATAATGTCAGAAGTGGATGAATTTTATGTTTTAACAAGAGTTACACTGTTTCTAAGCGTTTCTGGCCCGCACGGGCCATGTTTGTAAAAATGTGCACTTCTCGCCGAGAAAATGACTTTTTTCACATAGGCTGGCAAATACAGCCAGAACATGCAAACTGCTGGGTTTTGGTGTCAATAATGTCAGAAGTGGATGAATTTTATGTTTTAACAAGAGTTACACTGTTTCTAAGCGTTTCTGGCCCGCACGGGCCATGTTTGTAAAAATGTGCACTTCTCGCCGAGAAAATGACTTTTTTCACATAGGCTGGCAAATACAGCCAGAACATGCAAACTGCTGGGTTTTGGTGTCAATAATGTCAGAAGTGGATGAATTTTATGTTTTAACAAGAGTTACACTGTTTCTAAGCGTTTCTGGCCCGCACGGGCCATGTTTGTAAAAATGTGCACTTCTCGCCGAGAAAATGACTTTTTTCACATAGGCTGGCAAATACAGCCAGAACATGCAAACTGCTGGGTTTTGGTGTCAATAATGTCAGAAGTGGATGAATTTTATGTTTTAACAAGAGTTACACTGTTTCTAAGCGTTTCTGGCCCGCACGGGCCATGTTTTTTAAAATGTGCACGTCTCGCCGAGAAAATGACTTTTTTTCACATAGGCTGGCAAATACAGCCAGAACATGCAAACTGCTGGGTTTTGGTGTCAATAATGTCAGAAGTGGATGAATTTTATGTTTTAACAAGAGTTACACTGTTTCTAAGCGTTTCTGGCCCGCACGGGCCATGTTTGTAAAAATGTGCACTTCTCGCCGAGAAAATGACTTTTTTCACATAGGCTGGCAAATACAGCCAGAACATGCAAACTGCTGGGTTTTGGTGTCAATAATGTCAGAAGTGGATGAATTTTATGTTTTAACAAGAGTTACACTGTTTCTAAGCGTTTCTGGCCCGCACGGGCCATGTTTGTAAACATGTGCACTTCTCGCCGAGAAAATGACTTTTTTCACATAGGCTGGCAAATACAGCCAGAACATGCAAACTGCTGGGTTTTGGTGTCAATAATGTCAGAAGTGGATGAATTTTATGTTTTAACAAGAGTTACACTGTTTCTAAGCGTTTCTGGCCCGCACGGGCCATGTTTGTAAAAATGTGCACTTCTCGCCGAGAAAATGACTTTTTCACATAGGCTGGCAAATACAGCCAGAACATGCAAACTGCTGGGTTTTGGTGTCAATAATGTCAGAAGTGGATGAATTTTATGTTTTAACAAGAGTTACACTGTTTCTAAGCGTTTCTGGCCCGCACGGGCCATGTTTGTAAAAATGTGCACTTCTCGCCGAGAAAATGACTTTTTTCACATAGGCTGGCAAATACAGCCAGAACATGCAAACTGCTGGGTTTTGGTGTCAATAATGTCAGAAGTGGATGAATTTTATGTTTTAACAAGAGTTACACTGTTTCTAAGCGTTTCTGGCCCGCACGGGCCATGTTTGTTAAATGTGCACTTCTCGCCGAGAAAATGACTTTTTTCACATAGGCTGGCAAATACAGCCAGAACATGCAAACTGCTGGGTTTTGGTGTCAATAATGTCAGAAGTGGATGAATTTTATGTTTTAACAAGAGTTACACTGTTTCTAAGCGTTTCTGGCCCGCACGGGCCATGTTTGTAAAAATGTGCACTTCTCGCCGAGAAAATGACTTTTTTCACATAGGCTGGCAAATACAGCCAGAACATGCAAACTGCTGGGTTTTGGTGTCAATAATGTCAGAAGTGGATGAATTTTATGTTTTAACAAGAGTTACACTGTTTCTAAGCGTTTCTGGCCCGCACGGGCCATGTTTGTAAAATGTGCACTTCTCGCCGAGAAAATGACTTTTTTCACATAGGCTGGCAAATACAGCCAGAACATGCAAACTGCTGGGTTTTGGTGTCAATAATGTCAGAAGTGGATGAATTTTATGTTTTAACAAGAGTTACACTGTTTCTAAGCGTTTCTGGCCCGCACGGGCCATGTTTGTAAAATGTGCACTTCTCGCCGAGAAAATGACTTTTTTCACATAGGCTGGCAAATACAGCCAGAACATGCAAACTGCTGGGTTTTGGTGTCAATAATGTCAGAAGTGGATGAATTTTATGTTTTAACAAGAGTTACACTGTTTCTAAGCGTTTCTGGCCCGCACGGGCCATGTTTGTAAAAATGTGCACTTCTCGCCGAGAAAATGACTTTTTTCACATAGGCTGGCAAATACAGCCAGAACATGCAAACTGCTGGGTTTTGGTGTCAATAATGTCAGAAGTGGATGAATTTTATGTTTTAACAAGAGTTACACTGTTTCTAAGCGTTTCTGGCCCGCACGGGCCATGTTTGTATAAATGTGCACTTCTCGCAGAGAAAATGACTTTTTTATCATAGGCTGGCAAATACAGCCAGAACATGCAAACTGCTGGGTTTTGGTGTCAATAATGTCAGAAGTGGATGAATTTTATGTTTTAACAAGAGTTACACTGTTTCTAAGCGTTTCTGGCCCGCACGGGCCATGTTTGTAAAAATGTGCACTTCTCGCCGAGAAAATGACTTTTTTCACATAGGCTGGCAAATACAGCCAGAACATGCAAACTGCTGGGTTTTGGTGTCAATAATGTCAGAAGTGGATGAATTTTATGTTTTAACAAGAGTTACACTGTTTCTAAGCGTTTCTGGCCCGCACGGGCCATGTTTGTAAAATTGTGCACTTCTCGCCGTGAAAATGACTTTTTTTCACATAGGCTGGCAAATACAGCCAGAACATGCAAACTGCTGGGTTTTGGTGTCAATAATGTCAGAAGTGGATGAATTTTATGTTTTAACAAGAGTTACACTGTTTCTAAGCGTTTCTGGCCCGCACGGGCCATGTTTGTAAAATTGTGCACTTCTCGCCGAGAAAATGACTTTTTTCACATAGGCTGGCAAATACAGCCAGAACATGCAAACTGCTGGGTTTTGGTGTCAATAATGTCAGAAGTGGATGAATTTTATGTTTTAACAAGAGTTACACTGTTTCTAAGCGTTTCTGGCCCGCACGGGCCATGTTTGTAAAAATGTGCACTTCTCGCCGAGAAAATGACATTTTTCACATAGGCTGGCAAATACAGCCAGAACATGCAAACTGCTGGGTTTTGGTGTCAATAATGTCAGAAGTGGATGAATTTTATGTTTTAACAAGAGTTACACTGTTTCTAAGCGTTTTTGGCCAGCACGGGCCATGTTTGTAAAAATGTGCACTACTCGCCGAGAAAATGACTTTTTTCACATAGGCTGGCAAATACAGCCAGAACATGCAAACTGCTGGGTTTTGGTGTCAATAATGTCAGAAGTGGATGAATTTTATGTTTTAACAAGAGTTACACTGTTTCTAAGCGTTTCTGGCCCGCACGGGCCATGTTTGTAAAAGTGTGCACTTCTCGCCGAGAAAATGACTTTTTTCACATAGGCTGGCAAATACAGCCAGAACATGCAAACTGCTGGGTTTTGGTGTCAATAATGTCAGAAGTGGATGAATTTTATGTTTTAACAAGAGTTACACTGTTTCTAAGCGTTTCTGGCCCGCACGGGCCATGTTTGTAAAAATGTGCACTTCTCGCCGAGAAAATGACTTTTTTCACATAGGCTGGCAAATACAGCCAGAACATGCAAACTGCTGGGTTTTGGTGTCAATAATGTCAGAAGTGGATGAATTTTATGTTTTAACAAGAGTTACACTGTTTCTAAGCGTTTCTGGCCCGCACGGGCCATGTTTGTAAAAATGTGCACTTCTCGCCGAGAAAATGACTTTTTTCACATAGGCTGGCAAATACAGCCAGAACATGCAAACTGCTGGGTTTTGGTGTCAATAATGTCAGAAGTGGATGAATTTTATGTTTTAACAAGAGTTACACTGTTTCTAAGCGTTTCTGGCCCGCACGGGCCATGTTTGTAAAAATGTGCACTTCTCGCCGAGAAAATGACTTTTTTCACATAGGCTGGCAAATACAGCCAGAACATGCAAACTGCTGGGTTTTGGTGTCAATAATGTCAGAAGTGGATGAATTTTATGTTTTAACAAGAGTTACACTGTTTCTAAGCGTTTCTGGCCCGCACGGGCCATGTTTGTAAAAATGTGCACTTCTCGCCGAGAAAATGACTTTTTTCACATAGGCTGGCAAATACAGCCAGAACATGCAAACTGCTGGGTTTTGGTGTCAATAATGTCAGAAGTGGATGAATTTTATGTTTTAACAAGAGTTACACTGTTTCTAAGCGTTTCTGGCCCGCACGGGCCATGTTTGTAAAAATGTGCACTTCTCGCCGAGAAAATGACTTTTTTCACATAGGCTGGCAAATACAGCCAGAACATGCAAACTGCTGGGTTTTGGTGTCAATAATGTCAGAAGTGGATGAATTTTATGTTTTAACAAGAGTTACACTGTTTCTAAGCGTTTCTGGCCCGCACGGGCCATGTTTGTAAAAATGTGCACTTCTCGCCGAGAAAATGACTTTTTTCACATAGGCTGGCAAATACAGCCAGAACATGCAAACTGCTGGGTTTTGGTGTCAATAATGTCAGAAGTGGATGAATTTTATGTTTTAACAAGAGTTACACTGTTTCTAAGCGTTTCTGGCCCGCACGGGCCATGTTTGTAAAATGTGCACTTCTCGCCGAGAAAATGACTTTTTTCACATAGGCTGGCAAATACAGCCAGAACATGCAAACTGCTGGGTTTTGGTGTCAATAATGTCAGAAGTGGATGAATTTTATGTTTTAACAAGAGTTACACTGTTTCTAAGCGTTTCTGGCCCGCACGGGCCATGTTTGTAAAAATGTGCACTTCTCGCCGAGAAAATGACTTTTTTCACATAGGCTGGCAAATACAGCCAGAACATGCAAACTGCTGGGTTTTGGTGTCAATAATGTCAGAAGTGGATGAATTTTATGTTTTAACAAGAGTTACACTGTTTCTAAGCGTTTCTGGCCCGCACGGGCCATGTTTGTATAAATGTGCACTTCTCGCCGAGAAAATGACTTTTTTCACATAGGCTGGCAAATACAGCCAGAACATGCAAACTGCTGGGTTTTGGTGTCAATAATGTCAGAAGTGGATGAATTTTATGTTTTAACAAGAGTTACACTGTTTCTAAGCGTTTCTGGCCCGCACGGGCCATGTTTGTAAAAATGTGCACTTCTCGCCGAGAAAATGACTTTTTTCACATAGGCTGGCAAATACAGCCAGAACATGCAAACTGCTGGGTTTTGGTGTCAATAATGTCAGAAGTGGATGAATTTTATGTTTTAACAAGAGTTACACTGTTTCTAAGCGTTTCTGGCCCGCACGGGCCATGTTTGTAAAAATGTGCACTTCTCGCCGAGAAAATGACTTTTTTCACATAGGCTGGCAAATACAGCCAGAACATGCAAACTGCTGGGTTTTGGTGTCAATAATGTCAGAAGTGGATGAATTTTATGTTTTAACAAGAGTTACACTGTTTCTAAGCGTTTCTGGCCCGCACGGGCCATGTTTGTAAAAATGTGCACTTCTCGCCGAGAAAATGACTTTTTTCACATAGGCTGGCAAATACAGCCAGAACATGCAAACTGCTGGGTTTTGGTGTCAATAATGTCAGAAGTGGATGAATTTTATGTTTTAACAAGAGTTACACTGTTTCTAAGCGTTTCTGGCCCGCACGGGCCATGTTTGTAAAAATGTGCACTTCTCGCCGAGAAAATGACTTTTTTCACATAGGCTGGCAAATACAGCCAGAACATGCAAACTGCTGGGTTTTGGTGTCAATAATGTCAGAAGTGGATGAATTTTATGTTTTAACAAGAGTTACACTGTTTCTAAGCGTTTCTGGCCCGCACGGGCCATGTTTGTAAAAATGTGCACTTCTCGCCGAGAAAATGACTTTTTTCACATAGGCTGGCAAATACAGCCAGAACATGCAAACTGCTGGGTTTTGGTGTCAATAATGTCAGAAGTGGATGAATTTTATGTTTTAACAAGAGTTACACTGTTTCTAAGCGTTTCTGGCCCGCACGGGCCATGTTTGTAAAAATGTGCACTTCTCGCCGAGAAAATGACTTTTTTCACATAGGCTGGCAAATACAGCCAGAACATGCAAACTGCTGGGTTTTGGTGTCAATAATGTCAGAAGTGGATGAATTTTATGTTTTAACAAGAGTTACACTGTTTCTAAGCGTTTCTGGCCCGCACGGGCCATGTTTGTAAAATGTGCACTTCTCGCCGAGAAAATGACTTTTTTCACATAGGCTGGCAAATACAGCCAGAACATGCAAACTGCTGGGTTTTGGTGTCAATAATGTCAGAAGTGGATGAATTTTATGTTTTAACAAGAGTTACACTGTTTCTAAGCGTTTCTGGCCCGCACGGGCCATGTTTGTAAAAATGTGCACTTCTCGCCGAGAAAATGACTTTTTTCACATAGGCTGGCAAATACAGCCAGAACATGCAAACTGCTGGGTTTTGGTGTCAATAATGTCAGAAGTGGATGAATTTTATGTTTTAACAAGAGTTACACTGTTTCTAAGCGTTTCTGGCCCGCACGGGCCATGTTTGTAAAATGTGCACTTCTCGCCGAGAAAATGACTTTTTTCACATAGGCTGGCAAATACAGCCAGAACATGCAAACTGCTGGGTTTTGGTGTCAATAATGTCAGAAGTGGATGAATTTTATGTTTTAACAAGAGTTACACTGTTTCTAAGCGTTTCTGGCCCGCACGGGCCATGTTTGTAAAATGTGCACTTCTCGCCGAGAAAATGACTTTTTTCACATAGGCTGGCAAATACAGCCAGAACATGCAAACTGCTGGGTTTTGGTGTCAATAATGTCAGAAGTGGATGAATTTTATGTTTTAACAAGAGTTACACTGTTTCTAAGCGTTTCTGGCCCGCACGGGCCATGTTTGTAAAAATGTGCACTTCTCGCCGAGAAAATGACTTTTTTCACATAGGCTGGCAAATACAGCCAGAACATGCAAACTGCTGGGTTTTGGTGTCAATAATGTCAGAAGTGGATGAATTTTATGTTTTAACAAGAGTTACACTGTTTCTAAGCGTTTCTGGCCCGCACGGGCCATGTTTGTAAAATGTGCACTTCTCGCCGAGAAAATGACTTTTTTCACATAGGCTGGCAAATACAGCCAGAACATGCAAACTGCTGGGTTTTGGTGTCAATAATGTCAGAAGTGGATGAATTTTATGTTTTAACAAGAGTTACACTGTTTCTAAGCGTTTCTGGCCCGCACGGGCCATGTTTGTAAAAATGTGCACTTCTCGCCGAGAAAATGACTTTTTTCCACATAGGCTGGCAAATACAGCCAGAACATGCAAACTGCTGGGTTTTGGTGTCAATAATGTCAGAAGTGGATGAATTTTATGTTTTAACAAGAGTTACACTGTTTCTAAGCGTTTCTGGCCCGCACGGGCCATGTTTGTAAAAATGTGCACTTCTCGCCGAGAAAATGACTTTTTCACATAGGCTGGCAAATACAGCCAGAACATGCAAACTGCTGGGTTTTGGTGTCAATAATGTCAGAAGTGGATGAATTTTATGTTTTAACAAGAGTTACACTGTTTCTAAGCGTTTCTGGCCCGCACGGGCCATGTTTGTAAAAATGTGCACTTCTCGCCGAGAAAATGACTTTTTTCACATAGGCTGGCAAATACAGCCAGAACATGCAAACTGCTGGGTTTTGGTGTCAATAATGTCAGAAGTGGATGAATTTTATGTTTTAACAAGAGTTACACTGTTTCTAAGCGTTTCTGGCCCGCACGGGCCATGTTTGTAAAAATGTGCACTTCTCGCCGAGAAAATGACTTTTTTTCACATAGGCTGGCAAATACAGCCAGAACATGCAAACTGCTGGGTTTTGGTGTCAATAATGTCAGAAGTGGATGAATTTTATGTTTTAACAAGAGTTACACTGTTTCTAAGCGTTTCTGGCCCGCACGGGCCATGTTTGTAAAAATGTGCACTTCTCGCCGAGAAAATGACTTTTTTCACATAGGCTGGCAAATACAGCCAGAACATGCAAACTGCTGGGTTTTGGTGTCAATAATGTCAGAAGTGGATGAATTTTATGTTTTAACAAGAGTTACACTGTTTCTAAGCGTTTCTGGCCCGCACGGGCCATGTTTGTAAAAATGTGCACTTCTCGCCGAGAAAATGACTTTTTTCACATAGGCTGGCAAATACAGCCAGAACATGCAAACTGCTGGGTTTTGGTGTCAATAATGTCAGAAGTGGATGAATTTTATGTTTTAACAAGAGTTACACTGTTTCTAAGCGTTTCTGGCCCGCACGGGCCATGTTTGTAAAATGTGCACTTCTCGCCGAGAAAATGACTTTTTTCACATAGGCTGGCAAATACAGCCAGAACATGCAAACTGCTGGGTTTTGGTGTCAATAATGTCAGAAGTGGATGAATTTTATGTTTTAACAAGAGTTACACTGTTTCTAAGCGTTTCTGGCCCGCACGGGCCATGTTTGTAAAAATGTGCACTTCTCGCCGAGAAAATGACTTTTTTCACATAGGCTGGCAAATACAGCCAGAACATGCAAACTGCTGGGTTTTGGTGTCAATAATGTCAGAAGTGGATGAATTTTATGTTTTAACAAGAGTTACACTGTTTCTAAGCGTTTCTGGCCCGCACGGGCCATGTTTGTAAAAATGTGCACTTCTCGCCGAGAAAATGACTTTTTTCACATAGGCTGGCAAATACAGCCAGAACATGCAAACTGCTGGGTTTTGGTGTCAATAATGTCAGAAGTGGATGAATTTTATGTTTTAACAAGAGTTACACTGTTTCTAAGCGTTTCTGGCCCGCACGGGCCATGTTTGTAAAATGTGCACTTCTCGCCGAGAAAATGACTTTTTTTCACATAGGCTGGCAAATACAGCCAGAACATGCAAACTGCTGGGTTTTGGTGTCAATAATGTCAGAAGTGGATGAATTTTATGTTTTAACAAGAGTTACACTGTTTCTAAGCGTTTCTGGCCCGCACGGGCCATGTTTGTAAAAATGTGCACTTCTCGCCGAGAAAATGACTTTTTTCACATAGGCTGGCAAATACAGCCAGAACATGCAAACTGCTGGGTTTTGGTGTCAATAATGTCAGAAGTGGATGAATTTTATGTTTTAACAAGAGTTACACTGTTTCTAAGCGTTTCTGGCCCGCACGGGCCATGTTTGTAAAATGTGCACTTCTCGCCGAGAAAATGACTTTTTTCACATAGGCTGGCAAATACAGCCAGAACATGCAAACTGCTGGGTTTTGGTGTCAATAATGTCAGAAGTGGATGAATTTTATGTTTTAACAAGAGTTACACTGTTTCTAAGCGTTTCTGGCCCGCACGGGCCATGTTTGTAAAAATGTGCACTTCTCGCCGAGAAAATGACTTTTTTCACATAGGCTGGCAAATACAGCCAGAACATGCAAACTGCTGGGTTTTGGTGTCAATAATGTCAGAAGTGGATGAATTTTATGTTTTAACAAGAGTTACACTGTTTCTAAGCGTTTCTGGCCCGCACGGGCCATGTTTGTAAAATGTGCACTTCTCGCCGAGAAAATGACTTTTTTTCACATAGGCTGGCAAATACAGCCAGAACATGCAAACTGCTGGGTTTTGGTGTCAATAATGTCAGAAGTGGATGAATTTTATGTTTTAACAAGAGTTACACTGTTTCTAAGCGTTTCTGGCCCGCACGGGCCATGTTTGTAAAAATGTGCACTTCTCGCCGAGAAAATGACTTTTTTTCACATAGGCTGGCAAATACAGCCAGAACATGCAAACTGCTGGGTTTTGGTGTCAATAATGTCAGAAGTGGATGAATTTTATGTTTTAACAAGAGTTACACTGTTTCTAAGCGTTTCTGGCCCGCACGGGCCATGTTTGTAAAAATGTGCACTTCTCGCCGAGAAAATGACTTTTTTCACATAGGCTGGCAAATACAGCCAGAACATGCAAACTGCTGGGTTTTGGTGTCAATAATGTCAGAAGTGGATGAATTTTATGTTTTAACAAGAGTTACACTGTTTCTAAGCGTTTCTGGCCCGCACGGGCCATGTTTATAAAAATGTGCACTTCTCGCCGAGAAAATGACTTTTTTCTCATAGGCTGGCAAATACAGCCAGAACATGCAAACTGCTGGGTTTTGGTGTCAATAATGTCAGAAGTGGATGAATTTTATGTTTTAACAAGAGTTACACTGTTTCTAAGCGTTTCTGGCCCGCACGGGCCATGTTTGTAAAAATGTGCACTTCTCGCCGAGAAAATGACTTTTTTCACATAGGCTGGCAAATACAGCCAGAACATGCAAACTGCTGGGTTTTGGTGTCAATAATGTCAGAAGTGGATGAATTTTATGTTTTAACAAGAGTTACACTGTTTCTAAGCGTTTCTGGCCCGCACGGGCCATGTTTGTAAAATGTGCACTTCTCGCCGAGAAAATGACTTTTTTCACATAGGCTGGCAAATACAGCCAGAACATGCAAACTGCTGGGTTTTGGTGTCAATAATGTCAGAAGTGGATGAATTTTATGTTTTAACAAGAGTTACACTGTTTCTAAGCGTTTCTGGCCCGCACGGGCCATGTTTGTAAAATGTGCACTTCTCGCCGAGAAAATGACTTTTTTCACATAGGCTGGCAAATACAGCCAGAACATGCAAACTGCTGGGTTTTGGTGTCAATAATGTCAGAAGTGGATGAATTTTATGTTTTAACAAGAGTTACACTGTTTCTAAGCGTTTCTGGCCCGCACGGGCCATGTTTGTAAAATGTGCACTTCTCGCCGAGAAAATGACTTTTTTCACATAGGCTGGCAAATACAGCCAGAACATGCAAACTGCTGGGTTTTGGTGTCAATAATGTCAGAAGTGGATGAATTTTATGTTTTAACAAGAGTTACACTGTTTCTAAGCGTTTCTGGCCCGCACGGGCCATGTTTGTGAAAATGTGCACTTCTCGCCGAGAAAATGACTTTTTTCACATAGGCTGGCAAATACAGCCAGAACATGCAAACTGCTGGGTTTTGGTGTCAATAATGTCAGAAGTGGATGAATTTTATGTTTTAACAAGAGTTACACTGTTTCTAAGCGTTTCTGGCCCGCACGGGCCATGTTTTTCAAAATGTGCACTTCTCGCCGAGAAAATGACTTTTTTCACATAGGCTGGCAAATACAGCCAGAACATGCAAACTGCTGGGTTTTGGTGTCAATAATGTCAGAAGTGGATGAATTTTATGTTTTAACAAGAGTTACACTGTTTCTAAGCGTTTCTGGCCCGCACGGGCCATGTTTGTAAAAATGTGCACTTCTCGCCGAGAAAATGACTTTTTTCACATAGGCTGGCAAATACAGCCAGAACATGCAAACTGCTGGGTTTTGGTGTCAATAATGTCAGAAGTGGATGAATTTTATGTTTTAACAAGAGTTACACTGTTTCTAAGCGTTTCTGGCCCGCACGGGCCATGTTTGTAAAAATGTGCACTTCTCGCCGAGAAAATGACTTTTTCACATAGGCTGGCAAATACAGCCAGAACATGCAAACTGCTGGGTTTTGGTGTCAATAATGTCAGAAGTGGATGAATTTTATGTTTTAACAAGAGTTACACTGTTTCTAAGCGTTTCTGGCCCGCACGGGCCATGTTTGTAAAAATGTGCACTTCTCGCCGAGAAAATGACTTTTTTCACATAGGCTGGCAAATACAGCCAGAACATGCAAACTGCTGGGTTTTGGTGTCAATAATGTCAGAAGTGGATGAATTTTATGTTTTAACAAGAGTTACACTGTTTCTAAGCGTTTCTGGCCCGCACGGGCCATGTTTGTAAAAATGTGCACTTCTCGCCGAGAAAATGACTTTTTTCACATAGGCTGGCAAATACAGCCAGAACATGCAAACTGCTGGGTTTTGGTGTCAATAATGTCAGAAGTGGATGAATTTTATGTTTTAACAAGAGTTACACTGTTTCTAAGCGTTTCTGGCCCGCACGGGCCATGTTTGTAAAAATGTGCACTTCTCGCCGAGAAAATGACTTTTTTTCACATAGGCTGGCAAATACAGCCAGAACATGCAAACTGCTGGGTTTTGGTGTCAATAATGTCAGAAGTGGATGAATTTTATGTTTTAACAAGAGTTACACTGTTTCTAAGCGTTTCTGGCCCGCACGGGCCATGTTTGTAAAAATGTGCACTTCTCGCCGAGAAAATGACTTTTTTTCACATAGGCTGGCAAATACAGCCAGAACATGCAAACTGCTGGGTTTTGGTGTCAATAATGTCAGAAGTGGATGAATTTTATGTTTTAACAAGAGTTACACTGTTTCTAAGCGTTTCTGGCCCGCACGGGCCATGTTTGTAAAAATGTGCACTTCTCGCCGAGAAAATGACTTTTTTCACATAGGCTGGCAAATACAGCCAGAACATGCAAACTGCTGGGTTTTGGTGTCAATAATGTCAGAAGTGGATGAATTTTATGTTTTAACAAGAGTTACACTGTTTCTAAGCGTTTCTGGCCCGCACGGGCCATGTTTGTATAAATGTTCACTTCTCGCCGAGAAAATGACTTTTTTCACATAGGCTGGCAAATACAGCCAGAACATGCAAACTGCTGGGTTTTGGTGTCAATAATGTCAGAAGTGGATGAATTTTATGTTTTAACAAGAGTTACACTGTTTCTAAGCGTTTCTGGCCCGCACGGGCCATGTTTGTAAAAATGTGCACTTCTCGCCGAGAAAATGACTTTTTTTCACATAGGCTGGCAAATACAGCCAGAACATGCAAACTGCTGGGTTTTGGTGTCAATAATGTCAGAAGTGGATGAATTTTATGTTTTAACAAGAGTTACACTGTTTCTAAGCGTTTCTGGCCCGCACGGGCCATGTTTGTAAAATGTGCACTTCTCGCCGAGAAAATGACTTTTTTTCACATAGGCTGGCAAATACAGCCAGAACATGCAAACTGCTGGGTTTTGGTGTCAATAATGTCAGAAGTGGATGAATTTTATGTTTTAACAAGAGTTACACTGTTTCTAAGCGTTTCTGGCCCGCACGGGCCATGTTTGTAAAAATGTGCACTTCTCGCCGAGAAAATGACTTTTTTTCACATAGGCTGGCAAATACAGCCAGAACATGCAAACTGCTGGGTTTTGGTGTCAATAATGTCAGAAGTGGATGAATTTTATGTTTTAACAAGAGTTACACTGTTTCTAAGCGTTTCTGGCCCGCACGGGCCATGTTTGTAAAAATGTGCACTTCTCGCCGAGAAAATGACTTTTTTTTTTCACATAGGCTGGCAAATACAGCCAGAACATGCAAACTGCTGGGTTTTGGTGTCAATAATGTCAGAAGTGGATGAATTTTATGTTTTAACAAGAGTTACACTGTTTCTAAGCGTTTCTGGCCCGCACGGGCCATGTTTGTAAAAATGTGCACTTCTCGCCGAGAAAATGACTTTTTTCACATAGGCTGGCAAATACAGCCAGAACATGCAAACTGCTGGGTTTTGGTGTCAATAATGTCAGAAGTGGATGAATTTTATGTTTTAACAAGAGTTACACTGTTTCTAAGCGTTTCTGGCCCGCACGGGCCATGTTTGTAAAATGTGCACTTCTCGCCGAGAAAATGACTTTTTTCACATAGGCTGGCAAATACAGCCAGAACATGCAAACTGCTGGGTTTTGGTGTCAATAATGTCAGAAGTGGATGAATTTTATGTTTTAACAAGAGTTACACTGTTTCTAAGCGTTTCTGGCCCGCACGGGCCATGTTTGTAAAATGTGCACTTCTCGCCGAGAAAATGACTTTTTTTCACATAGGCTGGCAAATACAGCCAGAACATGCAAACTGCTGGGTTTTGGTGTCAATAATGTCAGAAGTGGATGAATTTTATGTTTTAACAAGAGTTACACTGTTTCTAAGCGTTTCTGGCCCGCACGGGCCATGTTTGTTAAAATGTGCACTTCTCGCCGAGAAAATGACTTTTTTTCACATAGGCTGGCAAATACAGCCAGAACATGCAAACTGCTGGGTTTTGGTGTCAATAATGTCAGAAGTGGATGAATTTTATGTTTTAACAAGAGTTACACTGTTTCTAAGCGTTTCTGGCCCGCACGGGCCATGTTTGTAAAATGTGCACTTCTCGCCGAGAAAATGACTTTTTTCACATAGGCTGGCAAATACAGCCAGAACATGCAAACTGCTGGGTTTTGGTGTCAATAATGTCAGAAGTGGATGAATTTTATGTTTTAACAAGAGTTACACTGTTTCTAAGCGTTTCTGGCCCGCACGGGCCATGTTTTTAAAATGTGCACTTCTCGCCGAGAAAATGACTTTTTTCACATAGGCTGGCAAATACAGCCAGAACATGCAAACTGCTGGGTTTTGGTGTCAATAATGTCAGAAGTGGATGAATTTTATGTTTTAACAAGAGTTACACTGTTTCTAAGCGTTTCTTGCCAGCACGGGCCATGTTTTTAAACATGTGCACTTCTCGCCGAGAAAATGACTTTTTTCACATAGGCTGGCAAATACAGCCAGAACATGCAAACTGCTGGGTTTTGGTGTCAATAATGTCAGAAGTGGATGAATTTTATGTTTTAACAAGAGTTACACTGTTTCTAAGCGTTTCTGGCCCGCACGGGCCATGTTTGTAAAAATGTGCACTTCTCGCCGAGAAAATGACTTTTTTCACATAGGCTGGCAAATACAGCCAGAACATGCAAACTGCTGGGTTTTGGTGTCAATAATGTCAGAAGTGGATGAATTTTATGTTTTAACAAGAGTTACACTGTTTCTAAGCGTTTCTGGCCCGCACGGGCCATGTTTGTAAAAATGTGCACTTCTCGCCGAGAAAATGACTTTTTTCACATAGGCTGGCAAATACAGCCAGAACATGCAAACTGCTGGGTTTTGGTGTCAATAATGTCAGAAGTGGATGAATTTTATGTTTTAACAAGAGTTACACTGTTTCTAAGCGTTTCTGGCCCGCACGGGCCATGTTTGTAAAAATGTGCACTTCTCGCCGAGAAAATGACTTTTTTCACATAGGCTGGCAAATACAGCCAGAACATGCAAACTGCTGGGTTTTGGTGTCAATAATGTCAGAAGTGGATGAATTTTATGTTTTAACAAGAGTTACACTGTTTCTAAGCGTTTTGGCCAGCACGGGCCAAGTTTGTAAAATGTGCACTTCTCGCCGAGAAAATGACTTTTTTCACATAGGCTGGCAAATACAGCCAGAACATGCAAACTGCTGGGTTTTGGTGTCAATAATGTCAGAAGTGGATGAATTTTATGTTTTAACAAGAGTTACACTGTTTCTAAGCGTTTCTGGCCCGCACGGGCCATGTTTGTAAAAATGTGCACTTCTCGCCGAGAAAATGACTTTTTTCACATAGGCTGGCAAATACAGCCAGAACATGCAAACTGCTGGGTTTTGGTGTCAATAATGTCAGAAGTGGATGAATTTTATGTTTTAACAAGAGTTACACTGTTTCTAAGCGTTTCTGGCCCGCACGGGCCATGTTTGAAATGTGCACGTCTCGCCGAGAAAATGACTTTTTTTCACATAGGCTGGCAAATACAGCCAGAACATGCAAACTGCTGGGTTTTGGTGTCAATAATGTCAGAAGTGGATGAATTTTATGTTTTAACAAGAGTTACACTGTTTCTAAGCGTTTCTGGCCCGCACGGGCCATGTTTGTAAAAATGTGCACTTCTCGCCGAGAAAATGACTTTTTTCACATAGGCTGGCAAATACAGCCAGAACATGCAAACTGCTGGGTTTTGGTGTCAATAATGTCAGAAGTGGATGAATTTTATGTTTTAACAAGAGTTACACTGTTTCTAAGCGTTTCTGGCCCGCACGGGCCATGTTTGTAAAATGTGCACTTCTCGCCGAGAAAATGACTTTTTTCACATAGGCTGGCAAATACAGCCAGAACATGCAAACTGCTGGGTTTTGGTGTCAATAATGTCAGAAGTGGATGAATTTTATGTTTTAACAAGAGTTACACTGTTTCTAAGCGTTTCTGGCCCGCACGGGCCATGTTTGTAAAATGTGCACTTCTCGCCGAGAAAATGACTTTTTTCACATAGGCTGGCAAATACAGCCAGAACATGCAAACTGCTGGGTTTTGGTGTCAATAATGTCAGAAGTGGATGAATTTTATGTTTTAACAAGAGTTACACTGTTTCTAAGCGTTTCTGGCCCGCACGGGCCATGTTTGTAAAATGTGCACTTCTCGCCGAGAAAATGACTTTTTTCACATAGGCTGGCAAATACAGCCAGAACATGCAAACTGCTGGGTTTTGGTGTCAATAATGTCAGAAGTGGATGAATTTTATGTTTTAACAAGAGTTACACTGTTTCTAAGCGTTTCTGGCCCGCACGGGCCATGTTTGTAAAAATGTGCACTTCTCGCCGAGAAAATGACTTTTTCACATAGGCTGGCAAATACAGCCAGAACATGCAAACTGCTGGGTTTTGGTGTCAATAATGTCAGAAGTGGATGAATTTTATGTTTTAACAAGAGTTACACTGTTTCTAAGCGTTTCTGGCCCGCACGGGCCATGTTTGTAAAAATGTGCACTTCTCGCCGAGAAAATGACTTTTTTCACATAGGCTGGCAAATACAGCCAGAACATGCAAACTGCTGGGTTTTGGTGTCAATAATGTCAGAAGTGGATGAATTTTATGTTTTAACAAGAGTTACACTGTTTCTAAGCGTTTCTGGCCCGCACGGGCCATGTTTGTTAAAATGTGCACTTCTCGCCGAGAAAATGACTTTTTTCACATAGGCTGGCAAATACAGCCAGAACATGCAAACTGCTGGGTTTTGGTGTCAATAATGTCAGAAGTGGATGAATTTTATGTTTTAACAAGAGTTACACTGTTTCTAAGCGTTTCTGGCCCGCACGGGCCATGTTTGTGAAAATGTGCACTTCTCGCCGAGAAAATGACTTTTTCACATAGGCTGGCAAATACAGCCAGAACATGCAAACTGCTGGGTTTTGGTGTCAATAATGTCAGAAGTGGATGAATTTTATGTTTTAACAAGAGTTACACTGTTTCTAAGCGTTTCTGGCCCGCACGGGCCATGTTTATAAACATGTGCACTTCTCGCCGAGAAAATGACTTTTTTCACATAGGCTGGCAAATACAGCCAGAACATGCAAACTGCTGGGTTTTGGTGTCAATAATGTCAGAAGTGGATGAATTTTATGTTTTAACAAGAGTTACACTGTTTCTAAGCGTTTCTGGCCCGCACGGGCCATGTTTGTAAAAATGTGCACTTCTCGCCGAGAAAATGACTTTTTTTCACATAGGCTGGCAAATACAGCCAGAACATGCAAACTGCTGGGTTTTGGTGTCAATAATGTCAGAAGTGGATGAATTTTATGTTTTAACAAGAGTTACACTGTTTCTAAGCGTTTCTGGCCCGCACGGGCCATGTTTGTAAAAATGTGCACTTCTCGCCGAGAAAATGACTTTTTTCACATAGGCTGGCAAATACAGCCAGAACATGCAAACTGCTGGGTTTTGGTGTCAATAATGTCAGAAGTGGATGAATTTTATGTTTTAACAAGAGTTACACTGTTTCTAAGCGTTTCTGGCCCGCACGGGCCATGTTTGTAAAATGTGCACTTCTCGCCGAGAAAATGACTTTTTTCACATAGGCTGGCAAATACAGCCAGAACATGCAAACTGCTGGGTTTTGGTGTCAATAATGTCAGAAGTGGATGAATTTTATGTTTTAACAAGAGTTACACTGTTTCTAGCGTTTCTGGCCCGCACGGGCCATGTTTGTAAAAATGTGCACTTCTCGCCGAGAAAATGACTTTTTTCACATAGGCTGGCAAATACAGCCAGAACATGCAAACTGCTGGGTTTTGGTGTCAATAATGTCAGAAGTGGATGAATTTTATGTTTTAACAAGAGTTACACTGTTTCTAAGCGTTTCTGGCCCGCACGGGCCATGTTTGTAAAAATGTGCACTTCTCGCCGAGAAAATGACTTTTTTCACATAGGCTGGCAAATACAGCCAGAACATGCAAACTGCTGGGTTTTGGTGTCAATAATGTCAGAAGTGGATGAATTTTATGTTTTAACAAGAGTTACACTGTTTCTAAGCGTTTCTGGCCCGCACGGGCCATGTTTGTAAAATGTGCACTTCTCGCCGAGAAAATGACTTTTTTTCACATAGGCTGGCAAATACAGCCAGAACATGCAAACTGCTGGGTTTTGGTGTCAATAATGTCAGAAGTGGATGAATTTTATGTTTTAACAAGAGTTACACTGTTTCTAAGCGTTTCTGGCCCGCACGGGCCATGTTTGTAAATGTGCACTTCTCGCCGAGAAAATGACTTTTTTCACATAGGCTGGCAAATACAGCCAGAACATGCAAACTGCTGGGTTTTGGTGTCAATAATGTCAGAAGTGGATGAATTTTATGTTTTAACAAGAGTTACACTGTTTCTAAGCGTTTCTGGCCCGCACGGGCCATGTTTGTAGAAATGTGCACTTCTCGCCGAGAAAATGACTTTTTTCACATAGGCTGGCAAATACAGCCAGAACATGCAAACTGCTGGGTTTTGGTGTCAATAATGTCAGAAGTGGATGAATTTTATGTTTTAACAAGAGTTACACTGTTTCTAAGCGTTTCTGGCCCGCACGGGCCATGTTTGTAAAAATGTGCACTTCTCGCCGAGAAAATGACTTTTTTCACATAGGCTGGCAAATACAGCCAGAACATGCAAACTGCTGGGTTTTGGTGTCAATAATGTCAGAAGTGGATGAATTTTATGTTTTAACAAGAGTTACACTGTTTCTAAGCGTTTCTGGCCCGCACGGGCCATGTTTGTAAAAATGTGCACTTCTCGCCGAGAAAATGACTTTTTTCACATAGGCTGGCAAATACAGCCAGAACATGCAAACTGCTGGGTTTTGGTGTCAATAATGTCAGAAGTGGATGAATTTTATGTTTTAACAAGAGTTACACTGTTTCTAAGCGTTTCTGGCCCGCACGGGCCATGTTTGTATAAATGTGCACTTCTCGCCGAGAAAATGACTTTTTTCACATAGGCTGGCAAATACCGCCAGAACATGCAAACTGCTGGGTTTTGGTGTCAATAATGTCAGAAGTGGATGAATTTTATGTTTTAACAAGAGTTACACTGTTTCTAAGCGTTTTTGGCCAGCACGGGCCATGTTTGTAAAAATGTGCACTTCTCGCCGAGAAAATGACATTTTTCACATAGGCTGGCAAATACAGCCAGAACATGCAAACTGCTGGGTTTTGGTGTCAATAATGTCAGAAGTGGATGAATTTTATGTTTTAACAAGAGTTACACTGTTTCTAAGCGTTTCTGGCCCGCACGGGCCATGTTTGTAAAAATGTGCACTTCTCGCCGAGAAAATGACTTTTTTCACATAGGCTGGCAAATACAGCCAGAACATGCAAACTGCTGGGTTTTGGTGTCAATAATGTCAGAAGTGGATGAATTTTATGTTTTAACAAGAGTTACACTGTTTCTAAGCGTTTCTGGCCCGCACGGGCCATGTTTGTAAAATGTGCACTTCTCGCCGAGAAAATGACTTTTTTCACATAGGCTGGCAAATACAGCCAGAACATGCAAACTGCTGGGTTTTGGTGTCAATAATGTCAGAAGTGGATGAATTTTATGTTTTAACAAGAGTTACACTGTTTCTAAGCGTTTCTGGCCCGCACGGGCCATGTTTGTAAAAATGTGCACTTCTCGCCGAGAAAATGACTTTTTTCACATAGGCTGGCAAATACAGCCAGAACATGCAAACTGCTGGGTTTTGGTGTCAATAATGTCAGAAGTGGATGAATTTTATGTTTTAACAAGAGTTACACTGTTTCTAAGCGTTTCTGGCCCGCACGGGCCATGTTTGTAAAAATGTGCACTTCTCGCCGAGAAAATGACTTTTTTCACATAGGCTGGCAAATACAGCCAGAACATGCAAACTGCTGGGTTTTGGTGTCAATAATGTCAGAAGTGGATGAATTTTATGTTTTAACAAGAGTTACACTGTTTCTAAGCGTTTCTGGCCCGCACGGGCCATGTTTGTAAAAATGTGCACTTCTCGCCGAGAAAATGACTTTTTTTCACATAGGCTGGCAAATACAGCCAGAACATGCAAACTGCTGGGTTTTGGTGTCAATAATGTCAGAAGTGGATGAATTTTATGTTTTAACAAGAGTTACACTGTTTCTAAGCGTTTCTGGCCCGCACGGGCCATGTTTGTAAAAATGTGCACTTCTCGCCGAGAAAATGACTTTTTTCACATAGGCTGGCAAATACAGCCAGAACATGCAAACTGCTGGGTTTTGGTGTCAATAATGTCAGAAGTGGATGAATTTTATGTTTTAACAAGAGTTACACTGTTTCTAAGCGTTTCTGGCCCGCACGGGCCATGTTTGTAAAAATGTGCACTTCTCGCCGAGAAAATGACTTTTTTCACATAGGCTGGCAAATACAGCCAGAACATGCAAACTGCTGGGTTTTGGTGTCAATAATGTCAGAAGTGGATGAATTTTATGTTTTAACAAGAGTTACACTGTTTCTAAGCGTTTCTGGCCCGCACGGGCCATGTTTGTAAAAATGTGCACTTCTCGCCGAGAAAATGACTTTTTTCACATAGGCTGGCAAATACAGCCAGAACATGCAAACTGCTGGGTTTTGGTGTCAATAATGTCAGAAGTGGATGAATTTTATGTTTTAACAAGAGTTACACTGTTTCTAAGCGTTTCTGGCCCGCACGGGCCATGTTTGTAAAAATGTGCACTTCTCGCCGAGAAAATGACTTTTTTCACATAGGCTGGCAAATACAGCCAGAACATGCAAACTGCTGGGTTTTGGTGTCAATAATGTCAGAAGTGGATGAATTTTATGTTTTAACAAGAGTTACACTGTTTCTAAGCGTTTCTGGCCCGCACGGGCCATGTTTGTAGAAATGTGCACTTCTCGCCGAGAAAATGACTTTTTTCACATAGGCTGGCAAATACAGCCAGAACATGCAAACTGCTGGGTTTTGGTGTCAATAATGTCAGAAGTGGATGAATTTTATGTTTTAACAAGAGTTACACTGTTTCTAAGCGTTTCTGGCCCGCACGGGCCATGTTTGTAGAAATGTGCACTTCTCGCCGAGAAAATGACTTTTTTCACATAGGCTGGCAAATACAGCCAGAACATGCAAACTGCTGGGTTTTGGTGTCAATAATGTCAGAAGTGGATGAATTTTATGTTTTAACAAGAGTTACACTGTTTCTAAGCGTTTCTGGCCCGCACGGGCCATGTTTGTAGAAATGTGCACTTCTCGCCGAGAAAATGACTTTTTTCACATAGGCTGGCAAATACAGCCAGAACATGCAAACTGCTGGGTTTTGGTGTCAATAATGTCAGAAGTGGATGAATTTTATGTTTTAACAAGAGTTACACTGTTTCTAAGCGTTTCTGGCCCGCACGGGCCATGTTTGTAGAAATGTGCACTTCTCGCCGAGAAAATGACTTTTTTCACATAGGCTGGCAAATACAGCCAGAACATGCAAACTGCTGGGTTTTGGTGTCAATAATGTCAGAAGTGGATGAATTTTATGTTTTAACAAGAGTTACACTGTTTCTAAGCGTTTCTGGCCCGCACGGGCCATGTTTGTAAAATTGTGCACTTCTCGCCGAGAAAATGACTTTTTTTCACATAGGCTGGCAAATACAGCCAGAACATGCAAACTGCTGGGTTTTGGTGTCAATAATGTCAGAAGTGGATGAATTTTATGTTTTAACAAGAGTTACACTGTTTCTAAGCGTTTCTGGCCCGCACGGGCCATGTTTGTAAAAATGTGCACTTCTCGCCGAGAAAATGACTTTTTTCACATAGGCTGGCAAATACAGCCAGAACATGCAAACTGCTGGGTTTTGGTGTCAATAATGTCAGAAGTGGATGAATTTTATGTTTTAACAAGAGTTACACTGTTTCTAAGCGTTTCTGGCCCGCACGGGCCATGTTTGTAGAAATGTGCACTTCTCGCCGAGAAAATGACATTTTTCACATAGGCTGGCAAATACAGCCAGAACATGCAAACTGCTGGGTTTTGGTGTCAATAATGTCAGAAGTGGATGAATTTTATGTTTTAACAAGAGTTACACTGTTTCTAAGCGTTTCTGGCCCGCACGGGCCATGTTTGTAGAAATGTGCACTTCTCGCCGAGAAAATGACTTTTTTCACATAGGCTGGCAAATACAGCCAGAACATGCAAACTGCTGGGTTTTGGTGTCAATAATGTCAGAAGTGGATGAATTTTATGTTTTAACAAGAGTTACACTGTTTCTAAGCGTTTCTGGCCCGCACGGGCCATGTTTGTAAAATGTGCACTTCTCGCCGAGAAAATGACTTTTTTTCACATAGGCTGGCAAATACAGCCAGAACATGCAAACTGCTGGGTTTTGGTGTCAATAATGTCAGAAGTGGATGAATTTTATGTTTTAACAAGAGTTACACTGTTTCTAAGCGTTTCTGGCCCGCACGGGCCATGTTTGTAGAAATGTGCACTTCTCGCCGAGAAAATGACTTTTTTCACATAGGCTGGCAAATACAGCCAGAACATGCAAACTGCTGGGTTTTGGTGTCAATAATGTCAGAAGTGGATGAATTTTATGTTTTAACAAGAGTTACACTGTTTCTAAGCGTTTCTGGCCCGCACGGGCCATGTTTGTAAAAATGTGCACTTCTCGCCGAGAAAATGACTTTTTTCACATAGGCTGGCAAATACAGCCAGAACATGCAAACTGCTGGGTTTTGGTGTCAATAATGTCAGAAGTGGATGAATTTTATGTTTTAACAAGAGTTACACTGTTTCTAAGCGTTTCTGGCCCGCACGGGCCATGTTTGTAGAAATGTGCACTTCTCGCCGAGAAAATGACTTTTTCACATAGGCTGGCAAATACAGCCAGAACATGCAAACTGCTGGGTTTTGGTGTCAATAATGTCAGAAGTGGATGAATTTTATGTTTTAACAAGAGTTACACTGTTTCTAAGCGTTTCTGGCCCGCACGGGCCATGTTTGTAGAAATGTGCACTTCTCGCCGAGAAAATGACTTTTTTCACATAGGCTGGCAAATACAGCCAGAACATGCAAACTGCTGGGTTTTGGTGTCAATAATGTCAGAAGTGGATGAATTTTATGTTTTAACAAGAGTTACACTGTTTCTAAGCGTTTCTGGCCCGCACGGGCCATGTTTGTAAAAATGTGCACTTCGCCGAGAAAATGACTTTTTTCACATAGGCTGGCAAATACAGCCAGAACATGCAAACTGCTGGGTTTTGGTGTCAATAATGTCAGAAGTGGATGAATTTTATGTTTTAACAAGAGTTACACTGTTTCTAAGCGTTTCTGGCCCGCACGGGCCATGTTTGTAGAAATGTGCACTTCTCGCCGAGAAAATGACTTTTTTCACATAGGCTGGCAAATACAGCCAGAACATGCAAACTGCTGGGTTTTGGTGTCAATAATGTCAGAAGTGGATGAATTTTATGTTTTAACAAGAGTTACACTGTTTCTAAGCGTTTCTGGCCCGCACGGGCCATGTTTGTAGAAATGTGCACTTCTCGCCGAGAAAATGACATTTTTTACATAGGCTGGCAAATACAGCCAGAACATGCAAACTGCTGGGTTTTGGTGTCAATAATGTCAGAAGTGGATGAATTTTATGTTTTAACAAGAGTTACACTGTTTCTAAGCGTTTCTGGCCCGCACGGGCCATGTTTGTAGAAATGTGCACTTCTCGCCGAGAAAATGACTTTTTCACATAGGCTGGCAAATACAGCCAGAACATGCAAACTGCTGGGTTTTGGTGTCAATAATGTCAGAAGTGGATGAATTTTATGTTTTAACAAGAGTTACACTGTTTCTAAGCGTTTCTGGCCCGCACGGGCCATGTTTGTAGAAATGTGCACTTCTCGCCGAGAAAATGACATTTTTCACATAGGCTGGCAAATACAGCCAGAACATGCAAACTGCTGGGTTTTGGTGTCAATAATGTCAGAAGTGGATGAATTTTATGTTTTAACAAGAGTTACACTGTTTCTAAGCGTTTCTGGCCCGCACGGGCCATGTTTGTAGAAATGTGCACTTCTCGCCGAGAAAATGACATTTTTCCACATAGGCTGGCAAATACAGCCAGAACATGCAAACTGCTGGGTTTTGGTGTCAATAATGTCAGAAGTGGATGAATTTTATGTTTTAACAAGAGTTACACTGTTTCTAAGCGTTTCTGGCCCGCACGGGCCATGTTTGTAGAAATGTGCACTTCTCGCCGAGAAAATGACTTTTTTCACATAGGCTGGCAAATACAGCCAGAACATGCAAACTGCTGGGTTTTGGTGTCAATAATGTCAGAAGTGGATGAATTTTATGTTTTAACAAGAGTTACACTGTTTCTAAGCGTTTCTGGCCCGCACGGGCCATGTTTGTAAAAATGTGCACTTCTCGCCGAGAAAATGACTTTTTTCACATAGGCTGGCAAATACAGCCAGAACATGCAAACTGCTGGGTTTTGGTGTCAATAATGTCAGAAGTGGATGAATTTTATGTTTTAACAAGAGTTACACTGTTTCTAAGCGTTTCTGGCCCGCACGGGCCATGTTTGTAGAAATGTGCACTTCTCGCCGAGAAAATGACATTTTTCACATAGGCTGGCAAATACAGCCAGAACATGCAAACTGCTGGGTTTTGGTGTCAATAATGTCAGAAGTGGATGAATTTTATGTTTTAACAAGAGTTACACTGTTTCTAAGCGTTTCTGGCCCGCACGGGCCATGTTTGTAGAAATGTGCACTTCTCGCCGAGAAAATGACTTTTTTCACATAGGCTGGCAAATACAGCCAGAACATGCAAACTGCTGGGTTTTGGTGTCAATAATGTCAGAAGTGGATGAATTTTATGTTTTAACAAGAGTTACACTGTTTCTAAGCGTTTCTGGCCCGCACGGGCCATGTTTGTAGAAATGTGCACTTCTCGCCGAGAAAATGACATTTTTCACATAGGCTGGCAAATACAGCCAGAACATGCAAACTGCTGGGTTTTGGTGTCAATAATGTCAGAAGTGGATGAATTTTATGTTTTAACAAGAGTTACACTGTTTCTAAGCGTTTCTGGCCCGCACGGGCCATGTTTGTAGAAATGTGCACTTCTCGCCGAGAAAATGACTTTTTTCACATAGGCTGGCAAATACAGCCAGAACATGCAAACTGCTGGGTTTTGGTGTCAATAATGTCAGAAGTGGATGAATTTTATGTTTTAACAAGAGTTACACTGTTTCTAAGCGTTTCTGGCCCGCACGGGCCATGTTTGTAGAAATGTGCACTTCTCGCCGAGAAAATGACTTTTTTCACATAGGCTGGCAAATACAGCCAGAACATGCAAACTGCTGGGTTTTGGTGTCAATAATGTCAGAAGTGGATGAATTTTATGTTTTAACAAGAGTTACACTGTTTCTAAGCGTTTCTGGCCCGCACGGGCCATGTTTGTAAAAATGTGCACTTCTCGCCGAGAAAATGACTTTTTTCACATAGGCTGGCAAATACAGCCAGAACATGCAAACTGCTGGGTTTTGGTGTCAATAATGTCAGAAGTGGATGAATTTTATGTTTTAACAAGAGTTACACTGTTTCTAAGCGTTTCTGGCCCGCACGGGCCATGTTTGTAAAAGTGTGCACTTCTCGCCGAGAAAATGACTTTTTCACATAGGCTGGCAAATACAGCCAGAACATGCAAACTGCTGGGTTTTGGTGTCAATAATGTCAGAAGTGGATGAATTTTATGTTTTAACAAGAGTTACACTGTTTCTAAGCGTTTCTGGCCCGCACGGGCCATGTTTGTAGAAATGTGCACTTCTCGCCGAGAAAATGACATTTTTCACATAGGCTGGCAAATACAGCCAGAACATGCAAACTGCTGGGTTTTGGTGTCAATAATGTCAGAAGTGGATGAATTTTATGTTTTAACAAGAGTTACACTGTTTCTAAGCGTTTCTGGCCCGCACGGGCCATGTTTGTAGAAATGTGCACTTCTCGCCGAGAAAATGACTTTTTTCACATAGGCTGGCAAATACAGCCAGAACATGCAAACTGCTGGGTTTTGGTGTCAATAATGTCAGAAGTGGATGAATTTTATGTTTTAACAAGAGTTACACTGTTTCTAAGCGTTTCTGGCCCGCACGGGCCATGTTTGTAGAAATGTGCACTTCTCGCCGAGAAAATGACTTTTTTCACATAGGCTGGCAAATACAGCCAGAACATGCAAACTGCTGGGTTTTGGTGTCAATAATGTCAGAAGTGGATGAATTTTATGTTTTAACAAGAGTTACACTGTTTCTAAGCGTTTCTGGCCCGCACGGGCCATGTTTGTAATAATGTGCACTTCTCGCCGAGAAAATGACTTTTTTCACATAGGCTGGCAAATACAGCCAGAACATGCAAACTGCTGGGTTTTGGTGTCAATAATGTCAGAAGTGGATGAATTTTATGTTTTAACAAGAGTTACACTGTTTCTAAGCGTTTCTGGCCCGCACGGGCCATGTTTGTAAAAATGTGCACTTCTCGCCGAGAAAATGACTTTTTTCACATAGGCTGGCAAATACAGCCAGAACATGCAAACTGCTGGGTTTTGGTGTCAATAATGTCAGAAGTGGATGAATTTTATGTTTTAACAAGAGTTACACTGTTTCTAAGCGTTTCTGGCCCGCACGGGCCATGTTTGTAGAAATGTGCACTTCTCGCCGAGAAAATGACTTTTTTCACATAGGCTGGCAAATACAGCCAGAACATGCAAACTGCTGGGTTTTGGTGTCAATAATGTCAGAAGTGGATGAATTTTATGTTTTAACAAGAGTTACACTGTTTCTAAGCGTTTTTGGCCCGCACGGGCCATGTTTGTAGAAATGTGCACTTCTCGCCGAGAAAATGACTTTTTTCACATAGGCTGGCAAATACAGCCAGAACATGCAAACTGCTGGGTTTTGGTGTCAATAATGTCAGAAGTGGATGAATTTTATGTTTTAACAAGAGTTACACTGTTTCTAAGCGTTTCTGGCCCGCACGGGCCATGTTTGTAGAAATGTGCACTTCTCGCCGAGAAAATGACTTTTTTCACATAGGCTGGCAAATACAGCCAGAACATGCAAACTGCTGGGTTTTGGTGTCAATAATGTCAGAAGTGGATGAATTTTATGTTTTAACAAGAGTTACACTGTTTCTAAGCGTTTCTGGCCCGCACGGGCCATGTTTGTAGAAATGTGCACTTCTCGCCGAGAAAATGACTTTTTCACATAGGCTGGCAAATACAGCCAGAACATGCAAACTGCTGGGTTTTGGTGTCAATAATGTCAGAAGTGGATGAATTTTATGTTTTAACAAGAGTTACACTGTTTCTAAGCGTTTCTGGCCCGCACGGGCCATGTTTGTAGAAATGTGCACTTCTCGCCGAGAAAATGACTTTTTTCACATAGGCTGGCAAATACAGCCAGAACATGCAAACTGCTGGGTTTTGGTGTCAATAATGTCAGAAGTGGATGAATTTTATGTTTTAACAAGAGTTACACTGTTTCTAAGCGTTTCTGGCCCGCACGGGCCATGTTTGTAAAATGTGCACTTCTCGTCGAGAAAATGACTTTTTTTCACATAGGCTGGCAAATACAGCCAGAACATGCAAACTGCTGGGTTTTGGTGTCAATAATGTCAGAAGTGGATGAATTTTATGTTTTAACAAGAGTTACACTGTTTCTAAGCGTTTCTGGCCCGCACGGGCCATGTTTGTAGAAATGTGCACTTCTCGCCGAGAAAATGACTTTTTTTCACATAGGCTGGCAAATACAGCCAGAACATGCAAACTGCTGGGTTTTGGTGTCAATAATGTCAGAAGTGGATGAATTTTATGTTTTAACAAGAGTTACACTGTTTCTAAGCGTTTCTGGCCCGCACGGGCCATGTTTGTAGAAATGTGCACTTCTCGCCGAGAAAATGACATTTTTCACATAGGCTGGCAAATACAGCCAGAACATGCAAACTGCTGGGTTTTGGTGTCAATAATGTCAGAAGTGGATGAATTTTATGTTTTAACAAGAGTTACACTGTTTCTAAGCGTTTCTGGCCCGCACGGGCCATGTTTGTAGAAATGTGCACTTCTCGCCGAGAAAATGACTTTTTTCACATAGGCTGGCAAATACAGCCAGAACATGCAAACTGCTGGGTTTTGGTGTCAATAATGTCAGAAGTGGATGAATTTTATGTTTTAACAAGAGTTACACTGTTTCTAAGCGTTTCTGGCCCGCACGGGCCATGTTTGTAGAAATGTGCACTTCTCGCCGAGAAAATGACTTTTTCACATAGGCTGGCAAATACAGCCAGAACATGCAAACTGCTGGGTTTTGGTGTCAATAATGTCAGAAGTGGATGAATTTTATGTTTTAACAAGAGTTACACTGTTTCTAAGCGTTTCTGGCCCGCACGGGCCATGTTTGTAGAAATGTGCACTTCTCGCCGAGAAAATGACTTTTTTCACATAGGCTGGCAAATACAGCCAGAACATGCAAACTGCTGGGTTTTGGTGTCAATAATGTCAGAAGTGGATGAATTTTATGTTTTAACAAGAGTTACACTGTTTCTAAGCGTTTCTGGCCCGCACGGGCCATGTTTGTAGAAATGTGCACTTCTCGCCGAGAAAATGACTTTTTTCACATAGGCTGGCAAATACAGCCAGAACATGCAAACTGCTGGGTTTTGGTGTCAATAATGTCAGAAGTGGATGAATTTTATGTTTTAACAAGAGTTACACTGTTTCTAAGCGTTTCTGGCCCGCACGGGCCATGTTTGTAGAAATGTGCACTTCTCGCCGAGAAAATGACTTTTTTCACATAGGCTGGCAAATACAGCCAGAACATGCAAACTGCTGGGTTTTGGTGTCAATAATGTCAGAAGTGGATGAATTTTATGTTTTAACAAGAGTTACACTGTTTCTAAGCGTTTCTGGCCCGCACGGGCCATGTTTGTAGAAATGTGCACTTCTCGCCGAGAAAATGACTTTTTTCACATAGGCTGGCAAATACAGCCAGAACATGCAAACTGCTGGGTTTTGGTGTCAATAATGTCAGAAGTGGATGAATTTTATGTTTTAACAAGAGTTACACTGTTTCTAAGCGTTTCTGGCCCGCACGGGCCATGTTTGTAGAAATGTGCACTTCTCGCCGAGAAAATGACTTTTTTCACATAGGCTGGCAAATACAGCCAGAACATGCAAACTGCTGGGTTTTGGTGTCAATAATGTCAGAAGTGGATGAATTTTATGTTTTAACAAGAGTTACACTGTTTCTAAGCGTTTCTGGCCCGCACGGGCCATGTTTGTAGAAATGTGCACTTCTCGCCGAGAAAATGACATTTTTCACATAGTCTGGCAAATACAGCCAGAACATGCAAACTGCTGGGTTTTGGTGTCAATAATGTCAGAAGTGGATGAATTTTATGTTTTAACAAGAGTTACACTGTTTCTAAGCGTTTCTGGCCCGCACGGGCCATGTTTGTAGAAATGTGCACTTCTCGCCGAGAAAATGATATTTTTCACATAGGCTGGCAAATACAGCCAGAACATGCAAACTGCTGGGTTTTGGTGTCAATAATGTCAGAAGTGGATGAATTTTATGTTTTAACAAGAGTTACACTGTTTCTAAGCGTTTCTGGACCCCTTGCAGACCATGTTTGTAGAAATGTGCACTTCTCGCCGAGAAAATGACTTTTTTCACATAGGCTGGCAAATACAGCCAGAACATGCAAACTGCTGGGTTTTGGTGTCAATAATGTCAAATGTGGATGAATTTTATGATTTAACAAGAGTTAAACTGTTTCTAAGAGTTTCTGGCCCTTGCAGACCATGTTTGTAGAAATGTGCACTTCTCGCCGAGAAAATGACTTTTTTCACATAGGCTGGCAAATACAGCCAGAACATGCAAACTGCTGGGTTTTGGTGTCAATAATGTCAGAAGTGGATGAATTTTATGTTTTAACAAGAGTTACACTGTTTCTAAGCGTTTCTGGCCCGCAAGGGCCATGTTTATAAAAATGTGCACTTCCGTTCTAGAAAATGACTTTTTTCACATAGGCTGGCAAATACAGCCAGAACATGCAAACTGCTGGGTTTTGGTGTCAATAATGTCAGAAGTGGATGGATTTTATGTTTTAACAAGAGTTACACTGTTTCTAAGCGTTTCTGGCCCGCACGGGCCATGTTTGTAGAAATGTGCACTTCTCGCCGAGAAAATGACTTTTTTCACATAGTCTGGCAAATACAGCCAGAACATGCAAACTGCTGGGTTTTGGTGTCAATAATGTCAGAAGTGGATGAATTTTATGTTTTAACAAGAGTTACACTGTTTCTAAGCGTTTCTGGCCCT
>JARUPV020000247.1:0-82639 GCA_030347415.2 Decapterus maruadsi | reverse complement strand
AGACTTGGAAGACACAGAAAAGCTTGGAAACATGCTGATTCGATGAAAAAATATATTTGGTCCAATTGTAACTTAATCCCAGCAAAAGCCCACTCTTTGCACCCTTCCCGACAGCATATATGCGACAATGCGCTTTTTCGCCGAGAAACGCATATTTTTAAAAACATGGCTTGGAACACACAGAAAAGCTTGGAAACATGCTAATTCGACTTGGAAAAATATATTTATTCAAATTTTACCTTTATTCCAGCAAAAGCCCACTCTTTGAACCCTCCCCGACAGCATTTAAAATGCGCTTTTCTCGCCGAGAAACGCATATTTTTAAAAACATGGCATGCTGATAATATATTTGGTCCAATTGTAACTTAATCCCAGCAAAAGCCCACTCTTTGCACCCTTCCCGACAGCATTTGAGAAAATGCGCTTTTTTGGCGAGAAACGCATATTTTTATAAACATGGCTTGGAACACACAGAAATGCTTGGAAAATTGCTAATTCGACTTAGAAAATTTATTTATTCAAATTTTACCTTTATCCCAGCAAAAGCCCACTCTTTGAACCCTCCCCGACAGCATTTGCGAAAATGCGCTTTTTTCGCCGAGAAACGCATATTTTTAAAAACATGGCTTGGAACACACAGAAATGCTTGGAAACATGCTGATCTCGACTTAGAAAAATATATTTGGTCCAATTGTAACTTAATCCCAGCAAAAGGCCACTCTTTGCACCCTCTCGACAGCATTTATAAAAATGCGCTTTTCTCGCCGATAAACTCTTATTTTTTAAATCATGGCTTTGAACACACAGAAATGCTTGGAAACTTGCTAATTCGACTTAGAAAATATATTTATACAAATTTTACCTTTATCCCAGCAAAAGCCCACTCTTTGAACCCTCCCGACAGCATTTGCGAAATGCGCTTTTTCGCCGAGAACGCATATTTTTAAAAACATGGCTTGGAAACACACAGAAATGCTTGAAACATATTATTTGGACTTAGGAAAAATATATTTATACAAATTTTACCTTTATCCCAGAAAAATGCCCACTTTTTGAACCCCTCCCCGTCAGGATTTATAAAATGCGCTTTTCTAAGCCGAGAAACGCATATTTTTAAAAAACATGGCTTGGAACCCACAGAAAAGCTTGGAAACATGCTAATTGACTTAGAAAAATATATTTGGTCCAATTTTAACTTTATCCCAGCAAAAGCCCACTCTGAACCCTCCCCGACAGGATTTGAATAAATGCGCTTTTCGCCGAGAAACGCATATTTTTAAAAATAAGACTTGGAACACACAGAAAAGCTTGGAAACATGCTAATTCGACTTGGAAAAATATATTTATTCAAATTTTACCTTAATCCCAGCAAAAGCCCACTCTTTGAACCCTCCCCGACAGCATTTGCGAAAATGCGCTTTTCTCGCCGAGAAACGCATATTTTTAAAACATGGCTTGGAACACACAGAAAAGCTTGGAAACATGCTGACTCGACTTGGAAAAATATATTTGGTCCAATTGTAACTTAATCCCAGCAAAAGCCCACTCTTTGCACCCTCCCACAGACAGCATTTGCGAAATTGCGCTTTTATCGCCGATAAAAGCATATTTTTTAAAACATGGATTGGAACACACAGAAAAGCTTGGAAACATGCTATTTATACAGTGATTATAGTCCTGTGGTGTGATCTATACAATATAAATAGCAAAAGAACCAAAAAAATCCATCCAGTCTGTCAGCCGTGAGCCTGCATAGAAATTGACCAATGCGAGCGGGACTGGGCGCTGCTGGTCGCATAGGTTCGTATCCTCCATCCAATCCCCTCGTCTCCCTGCTCCTGCTCGTCCCGCCCACTCCCCTCCCTGTGTGTTTGCAGCTCACCTGTGAAGCTACTGGCTAGTGATTAGCTTAGCAGCTCGGCTCCCGGAGCTTACCATGGAGAAGGAAAAGACAGACACCAGCAAGCGGCTCTGCTTGCCCAACCGGCGAAGGTCGGAAGAAAAACGTAAGTCGACCGAGGAAAAGGAAGCAAACAAGAAGAAACGGACCGAAGTAGGAACCGAATAAACATCGGGGATTCCGTTGACCGGTGGAGAAGGCTAAACAGGATTTGGACTCAAAACAGATGCTCAAACAGCTGACTTTCTGTTGAACAGGTAATTTTTGAGTTTTATTGTGGTAGATGTTGCATAAATCCCTTCATTAGTCTGGTTCAATACTGGCCTAATGACTGTGAACGTCACCTGTCTGATAATCGCTATGTTTACACATGGTAGCATACGTATTTCACATTGTGAACTACCGTAGATGACTAAATAGTCGCCCCGCTGCAAATACCCACCAGGGCTCTAATAGCCGCCGCCACACAAACACAGATGCGCTAGCGAGACAGGGTCGCGCTGGACGACAAAGACCAATGGTTAAATACGCTAATGTACAGTGTTGACATTACTGCTGATCAGCTAGCTCCCTGTGTCGCGGTAACACAGACAAACTGTCTGATGTGCTTGAAGCAGATAAACAATATTGTCATTGCAAAAGTGAATGGTCTTTTATTTATTATCAGCCAGTAATCCAATAGTTTCATTTTCATTGAGTATTTATTTTGTTTCAAGGTGAGTTCTGTTTTGTTTGTTGCTTTCAGCTATGAGAAAAGTCCTATTGCTTCAACGCTAAGGAAGACAGGACCCCAGATACCACCTGCACCACCAGCGGTCTCGACACTTATTCTGCATCAGATTCTGATCGGTATGTAAGAAGTAACAGGCCTGCATGTTACACAAAAAGTGACAATGTAGTTTCGTGTCTCCAACACTGGGTCTGTCATTTTAATCGTTGTCAAGAAGTGTTACTGACCTATTTTGTGAGGTAATGGCATGTCAGTGTTGACTTCTGCCCTGTTAGTTTGTTGTTGTTGTTGTTGTTGTTGTGAGAACCTATTTTCTAGTGTGAGGGTGTTTCAATGTTGAAATACATGGTGAGTACCTATTTTCTAGTGTGTGAAGAAATGTAAATGGAATCTTTTGTGAGATGAGGGTGTGACCACAAATGTACATGGCCTCTTTTGTGAGATGAGAGAGGGCAGACAAGTGTCTGATTTGCCTTTTGATGCCTGGTTGTCTTTGAGAGGTGTGAAACATTTGTTTGTGTGTTTGCAAAGAGCATCAGAGTACACCTTTGTAAATTTCATTTTGATTTAGGAGTGATA
Organism: Decapterus maruadsi; assembly: GCA_030347415.2. Lineage (NCBI taxonomy): Eukaryota > Metazoa > Chordata > Actinopteri > Carangiformes > Carangidae > Decapterus > Decapterus maruadsi. The sequence goes on along the minus strand of JARUPV020000247.1, from coordinate 79,430 downwards.
CATTTCATCAGTATTTTAGCTAGATATTGTATTTACATGTAAATGTATAACTTATTTTCTATTTCAGTGGTGGTGATTTTTGGATGAAGGTGTGTCTGATCCTGCTGTCATCAATACAAAGGACACTACGAGATGCAGTTGGATGCGAGGTACACATGAACACAAATTTGAATCGTTTATGTGCAACTGATTGCATTGAAGATACATTACCAAATGTATTATGTGAGACATTGCAGTTTGCGCATACACCTAACATATTTATTTTTCTTACTTCAGTGCTGTAACACCTGCATCTGCTGATATTGATGAGAATCAATTTAACGACATTCAAAATTCCATGTAAGTAAGTTTGTGTCAGTTTAGAAAATTATTTGCATGTTTGACACTTTACTTTGTTTCACATACATTTATGTTGCCATATTTTCTCTCTGTCTTTTATAGAATTGACTGGGACTCTGACGATGACACATGGACTCCTAAAAAGGACACACATTCTGTTTCATCAGAGGAGGAAGAATATTCTGATGATGATGATGATGACGACGATGACGGCGATGATGACGATGACGACGACGATGATGATGATGACGATGATGACGACGACGATGATTCAGACTACAGGCCAAACATTCGTGTGAAGTATGTTAGAACAATTACTTTCACACTTACAAAAAAGTTTAGGTAGCTAGTATAAAATCATTAACCACTGTTGTTCTTCTGACAGGACTGGTGGTGCTTTCAGGTCCACAATATCTCTGGAAACAGTTCCAGTTATTTCAATGGAAGACACCGTCCATGATGAGCCGAACAAGGACCCTGGCACAAAGACACGCCTTCACAAAGATGATTTGAAAATCATGATGTGCAAGATGTGCTTGAAAAACAATCGAGCATTGTGTACCATGACAGCTTACTACAGCTCGCACAGACTCTGCATCTGCCTGTCAAAGAGTGTCCTCACAAGGACAGACAAACTAAGTGTGAGTGCAAGGCACCAGGACCCTTTGAAATAAATATCAGTTCCAGGGGAACAGCTGCTATAATGGAGTGGGTCAGTATGTTTTTATTGTGTAATTTACTTATTTATTTTACAATATAGTACAGATGTGTCTGTTTACTTGTATAAGACAGATGTAGGCACATCATTTATGTTGCTGTTAACATTTTCTTAATTTCCCTTTTTGCAGATATGTCCACAGGGCCACATTGTGTGGAAATGGGTGTCCCAGCCTCGTTTTAAGCACGGGATGATGGCTGGGGACTTCATGTTGTCAATTAACATCCTTCTTTCGGGAAACAATTTCCGAAAGATTGCGCTCATGTTTGAGTTCCAGAAGTTGGGGATGGTGGACAGGTCCACCTTCTACCGCGTGCAAGACGCTACTGTGTCGACACAGTGAAAGACTTCTGGAATGAGAAGAGAACTGCAATAATTGACGAGCTTCAGTCTCAGGGACCAGTTGTGGTCTTGGGTGAGTTTTCTGAAAAAGTTTCATTTATACAACAGGACACAAAAATATTAACACACCTTCACACTCAAATCACTTTTCATAAGTCCTGACTAATGAAAAAAAATAAAGCTAAAATGATTCAGTATTTGTCTCTCTGTTCCTTCTTATCTTTAGGGAGACGCAAGAATGGACAGTCCTGGCTTCAGTGCCCAGTATTGCACATATACGGCAATGGACAATAACACAAAAAATAATAAGCATGATAAACATTGACAAGAGGCAGACCATGCGAAATTCTGTGGCCATGGAGAAGGAGGGATTCATGCAAACCATAGAAAACCTTCAGAAGGAAATTCAACTCGTGGAGTTCTGCTGATGCCCACATACAAATTTCGGCACTGTTCAGTAAGATTATTAATAGAGAATTAATATTTTCTTTCTTCACTAAAATCTGTCAAAAATAAGTTATTATTGTTTAGTTTTTATATTGTCACACAATTACAGTTGATTGTGCAGTGATATCCATTAACAAAAATATTTTATTTTTATTCTCTTCTTTCACAAATGCAGACACTGGAAAATACAAAGACTCTGAATCAGGCACACATTGGACATGTGGCATGGTTCAAAATCATTGGCCAAAAACTTCACACAGTAAGCTCCATAATTCTTTGTCAATATAGATCCATGATTCAGCATACTACTGAACTAAATTTTGAACATGTCTTGTCTTTTTTTAATTTACAGGCAGGACAGCAGAAAGGCTGCAAAGACCTCCTGAACTGGATCAGCGATATTTGCAATCACTTCTGGTACTGCTGCAAAAATCAACAGACACATATGATGATTTCTTTGTAAGTAGTGAGGCCTAAAGACATACATATTATAAAATTTTGGGCTTCTTCCTTGTCATAATGACCTATCTGTCCTTAGGAACTGTGGACAGGTGTATTGCACCATGTGACAGATGAGCATGAGTGGGCACTTGGTGCCTGTCAGCACGACACATTGCAGAGGACAGGGACAAGGCCTGGTTGAAGAAGGGGGTCTGAGGCACACTCGAGGCTGACAGAATTGGTGCTTGATGCTCGCTGGCTCAGGAATGTCCACAAATTCCTGAATTTCAGAGTAAATTTTTGCCTTGTCCCTCCCACTCCTCCCCCACCATGTAAACTCTGATATTTTTCCCCATGTGAAATTATAAACAGTTCCTATTTCTTTCCATTGTTCTTTCAGGTCAACAGCTGAGCTCGAGTCCTTTCATAATCATCTGCTGATGTACGCAAGCAAGCGGTTCAGCTTTTCACCACCGGTTTATCGGCCAAGTCATGCTTGCGGGTCTGACTACAACCACCACTCACCAGACCCCAAAGAGACGACTTGACGGCTCTTTACAGTATGTGTTGTTATACAACTTCCATCCCATTATCTTATTTCATTCTGAATCTTGATTACTTAGAAAACATAAACTATCAACAACAAACTAATTTTTTGACATTAGTTTGATGAGCTTAAAATTATGTGTATGCTTCTTTGTTTGCAGATACGGAAGGTCTTCAATAAGAAGTCGAGAAATGGAGCCTGTACACGATAAAACAACCAAATGACTACACGGCTACATCAAAGAGCTGCAGGCTGCCATCATCCACAACGACTGTCCAGCATAAAAATGCCCAGGAAGTCCCAGACGAGGCCTGATGACCCCCGCAGCCTTGGAGTTTTGTCTGGGGTGCCTGCTCCAACGACAGGACAGCTCCTCAGCACACAAATCAGCAGAGGCCTTGGTGAGTTAGATGTGAATATGTGAGTATGTGAGTAATACATTAAAAAAAAGGCTTATAATTTGTTTTTGTTTTTTCTTGTAGGTCAGTCCCTTCCAAAATAGCCTGCGGCTAACAAACAACTAAGACATCGCTCTTATTTTGCACTATCTTTGCCTTATGTACATTTGTAAAAAATAATTACTGTAGTGTAACTTCATTGCAAACTTCATTGCAATAAAATATGTTTCAAATGAATATAATTTGTGTTTTGAGTGGATTTTATTATGAGTGTTATGTTCAAAAAGACCAAGCAATGACATTAATTTTCACTTTTTATTGAAATAAACACAGGACAAATAAATAACAGGTGATGAACATGAACTCTGAACATAAATCTACTAAAATAAAAACTATGGAAAAATCAAATCACACTCAAAACAACTCAAAATCAATCAGATTCTGCTGGGGGATAAACCCACGTACTGCACTGTTAGGGTCTGGAAAACGGTCCCTTATCCGCCACACACAGCAGCTGGGAATAATCGACACGGCGTCCGCTTCCCAGTGAGCCATGTTGCCACACAACCCACTGCCTGTATGCAGCATAACGGAACTGTCTGTTGCTCTGCCAACATCAGAACATCCTGAGGATCCTCCTGAGCTCTGAGATCGTTCCATAATCTTCGAGCAATCCTCAGGTGGCCCTCCATTAAAACATAGACGTCCATGTGAGGCATAACCGATAGACAGTCTTGGGGTGGGAGAGACAACATTTGCGCTCAATGTCTTGTAATATCTCCCTACAATTTGAGCACACGCACCAGGAAGGAGCAGCAGATGAGGCTTTCCTGGTGGACCTGATGGCTGCCTGCAGCCTCAAATCGAATATCAGGGAGGATCATGGTGCAGTACCTCCCGCAGCATTTGGTGGCTCTGCTGCAGATCCAAGCTCCCAATCAAGGCCTGCAATGACAAAGACAGTAAGAATGTTAAAGTGGCGAATCCATATAAAATAATACATCTGAAAAGGTCATTTTAGTATTATACATATAAATCAATTATGTAAACATTTATGACATGTCTAAATATCATGCCTGTCTTGTGAAATACACATCAGTACAGTACAAAGATAAATGGATAAAGTAGATATTGAAAAGACCAAGCACATACAGATAGACATGATTATTACACTCCAGCAAACGAAAAAACAAAACAAATTTGAGCAATCTGTGTGTGTTGTTTTTAGAAGATGTTTGCATAACTACTCAGCTAAATCAACAAACAAAAATAAATAAGATAACTTAGGCCTCCACGTCTTCATATGCAGTGGGTTGCCCATCCTGAAGATCTTGGACTCGCTGGAGGTCAGCGGCACAGCGCTAAATCCAGACTAGATCCTCGGCCTCGGCCCGACTGGCGGCCTCGGCCGCGGCCTCGGCCGCGGCCTCCTGAATTCTGCCTCTCTCTTCCCTCTTCCCCTCCCTCCTCTTCCCGTCCCTGTCTCGACCGGTGGATGGGCCCGGGACAGGGTCGACATGCTCTCATAGCACCAGCAAAAAGCCCACTCTTTGAACCCTCCCCGACAGCATTTGCGAAGGAAAATATATTTGGTCCAATTGTAACTTAATCCCAGCAAAAGCACACTCTTTGAACCCTCCCCGACAGCATTTGCGAAAATGCGCTTTTTTTTGGTCGCCGAGAAACGCATATTTTTAAAAACATGGCTTGGAACACACAGAAAAGCTTGGAAACATGCTGATTCGACTTGGAAAATATATTTATTCAAATTTTAACTTTTATCCCAGCAAAGGCCCACTCTTTAAACCCTCCCCGACAGCATTTGCGAAAATGCGCTTTTTTCGCCGAGAAACGCATATTTTTAAAAACATGGCTTGGAAAACACAGAAAAGCTTGGAAACATGCTGATTCGACTTGGAAAAATATATTTGGTCCAATTGCAATTTAATCCCAGCAAAAGGCCACTCTTTGAACCCTCCCCGACAGGATTTGCGAAAATGCGCTTTTCTCGCCGAGAAACGCATATTTTTAAAAATGGCTTGGAAAACACAGATAAGCTTTGAAACATGCTGATTCGACTTAGAAAAATATATTTGGTCCAATTGTAACTTAATCCCAGCAAAAGCCCACTCTTTGAACCCTCCCCGACAGCATTTGCGAAAATGCGCTTTTTCGCCGAGAAACGCATATTTTTAAAAACATGGCTTGGAACACACAGAAAAGCTTGGAAACATGCTAATTCGAATTAGAAAAATATATTTGGTCCAATTGTAACTTAATCCCAGCAAAAGCCCACTCTTTGCACCCTCCTCGACAGCATTTGCGAAAATGCGCTTTTCTCGCCGAGAAACGCATATTTTTAAAAACATGGCTTGGAACACACAGAAAAGCTTGGAAACATGCCAAATCGATTTGGAAAAATATATTTGGTCCAATTGTAACTTAATCGCAGCAAAAGCCCACTTTATGCACCCTTCCCGACAGCATTTGCGAAAATGCGCTTTTCTCGCTGAGAAACGCATATTTTTGCAAACATGGCTTGGGACACACAGAAAAGCTTGGAAACATGCTGATTCGACTTGGAAAAATATATTTGGTCCAATTGTAACTTAATCCCAGCAAAAGCCCACTCTTTGAACCCTCCCCGACAGCATTTGCGAAATGCGCTTTTCTCGCCGAGAAACGCATATTTTTAAAAACATGGCTTGAACACACAGAAAAGCTTGGAAACATGCTAATTCGACTTGGAATAATTTTTTTGGTCCTATTTTAACTTAATCCCTGCAAAAGCCCACTCTTTGATCCCTCCCGACAGCATTTGCGAAAATGCGCTTTTTTCGCCGAGAAAAACGCATATTTTTAAAAACATGGCTTGGAACACACAGAAAAGCTTGGAAACATGCTGATTCGACTTGGAAAAATATATTTGGTCCAATTGTAACTTAATCCCAGCAAAAGCCCACTCTTTGAACCCTCCCGACAGCATTTGCGAAAATGCGCTTTTTCGCCGAGAAACGCATATTTTTAAAAACATGGCTTGGAACACACAGAAAAGCTTGGAAACATGCTGATTCGACTTGGAAAAATATATTTGGTCCAATTGTAACTTAATCCCAGCAAAAGCCCACTCTTTGAACCCTCCCCGACAGCATTTGCGAAAATGCGCTTTTTCGCCGAGAAAACGCATATTTTTAAAAACATGGCTTGGAACACACAGAAAAGCTTGGAAACATGCTGATTCGACTTGGAAAAATATATTTGGTCCAATTGTAACTTAATCCCAGCAAAAGCCCACTCTTTGAACCCTCCCCCGACAGCATTTGCGAAAATGCGCTTTTTCTCGCCGAGAAACGCATATTTTTAAAAACATGGCTTGGAACACACAGAAAAGCTTGGAAACATGCTGATTCGACTTGGAAAAATATATTTGGTCCAATTGTAACTTAATCCCAGCAAAAGCCCACTCTTTGAACCCTCCCCGACAGCATTTGCGAAAATGCGCTTTTTCGCCGAGAAACGCATATTTTTAAAAACATGGCTTGGAACACACAGAAAAGCTTGGAAACATGCTGATTCGACTTGAAAAATATATTTGGTCCAATTGTAGCTTAATCCCAGCAAAAGCCCACTCTTTGAACCCTCCCCGACAGCATTTGCGAAAATGCGCTTTTTCGCCGAGAAACGCATATTTTTAAAAACATTGGAACACACAGAAAAGCTTGGAAACATGCTGATTCGACTTGGAAAAATATATTTGGTCCAATTGTAACTTAATCCCAGCAAAAGCCCACTCTTTGAACCCTTCCCGACAGCATTTGGTCCAATTGTAACTTAATCCCAGCAAAAGCCCACTCTTTGAACCCTCCCCGACAGCATTTGCAAATGCGCTTTTCTCGCCGAGAAACGCATATTTTTAAAAACATGGCTTTGAACACACAGAAAAGCTTGGAAACATGCTGATTCGACTTGAAAAATATATTTGGTCCAATTGTCACTTAATCCCAGCAAAAGCCCACTCTTTGAACCCTCCCCGACAGCATTTGCGAAAATGCGCTTTTTCGCCGAGAAACGCATATTTTTAAAAACATGGCTTGGAACACACAGAAAAGCTTGGAAACATGCTGATTCGACTTGGAAAAATATATTTGGTCCAATTGTAACTTAATCCCAGCAAAAGCCCACTCTTTGAACCCTCCCCGACAGCATTTGCGAAAATGCGCTTTTTCGCCGAGAAACGCATATTTTTAAAAACATGGCTTGAACACACAGAAAAGCTTGGAAACATGCTGATTCGACTTGGAAAAATATATTTGGTCCAATTGTAACTTAATCCCAGCAAAAGCCCACTCTTTGAACCCTTTTTTAAAAACCTTTGAACAGCATTTTCGACTTGGAAAAATAATTTGGTCCAATTGTAACTTAATCCCAGCAAAAGCCCACTCTTTGAACACCCTTCCCGACAGCATTTGCGAAAATGCGCTTTTTCGCCGAGAAACGCATATTTTTAAAAATGGGCTTGGAACACACAGAAAAGCTTGGAAACATGCTGATTCGACTTGGAAAAATATATTTGGTCCAATTGTAACTTAATCCCAGCAAAAGCCGACTCTTTGAACCCTCCCCGACAGCATTTGCGAAAATGCGCTTTTTTTCGCCGAGAAACGCATATTTTTAAAAACATGGCTTGGAACACACAGAAATGCTTGGAAACATGCTGATTCTACTTGGAAAAATATATTTGGTCCAATTGTAACTTAATCCCAGCAAAAGCCCACTCTTTGAACCCTCCCTTGACAGCATTTTGCGAAAATGCGCCCACTTTTGAACCCTCCCCGACAGCATTTGAAACGAGAAACGCATATTTTTAAAAACATGGCTTGGAACACACAGAAAAGCTTGGAAACATGCTGATTCGACTTGGAAAAATATATTTGGTCCAATTGTAACTTAATCCCAGCAAAAGCCCACTCTTTGAACCCTCCCCGACAGCATTTGCGAAAATGCGCTTTTATCGCCGAGAAACGCATATTTTTAAAAACATGGCTTGGAACACACAGAAAAGCTTGGAAACATGCTGATTCGATTTAGAAAAATATATTTGGTCCAATTGTAACTTAATCCCAGCAAAAGCCCACTCTTTGAACCCTCCCCGACAGCATTTGCGAAAATGCGCTTTTTTCGCCGAGAAACGCATATTTTTAAAAACATGGCTTGGAACACACAGAAATGCTTGGAAACATGCTGATTCTACTTGGAAAAATATATTTGGTCCAATTGTAACTTAATCCCAGCAAAAGCCCACTCTTTCAACCCTCCCCGACAGCATTTGCGAAAATGCGCTTTTCTCGCCGAGAAACGCATATTTTTAAAAACATGGCTTGGAACACACAGAAAAGCTTGGAAACATGATTCGACTTGGAAAAATATATTTGGTCCAATTGTAACTTAATCCCAGCAAAAGCCCACTCTTTGAACCCCCCCCGACAGCATTTGCGAAAATGCGTTTTTCTCGCCGAGAAACGCATATTTTTAAAAACATGGCTTGGAACACACAGAAAAGCTTGGAAACATGCTGATTCGACTTGGAAAAATATATTTGGTCCAATTGTAACTTAATTTTAAAGCCCACTTTATCCCAGCAAAAGCCCTCTCTTTGAACCCTCCCCGACAGCATTTGCGAAAATTCGCTTTTTTTTCGCCAAGAAACGCATATTTTTAAAAACATGGCTTTGAACTCAATGAAAAGCTTGGAAACATGCTGATTCGACATGGAAAAATATATTTGGTCCAATTGTAACTTAATCCCAGCAAAAGCCCACTCTTTGAACCCTCCCCGACAGCATTTGCGAAAATGCGCTTTTTTCGCCAAGAAACGCATATTTTTAAAAACATGGTTTTGAACACACAGAAAAGCTTGGAAATATGTTGATTCGACTTGGAAAAAAATATATTTGGTCCAATTGTAACTTAATCCCAGCAAAAGCCCACTCTTTGAACCCTCCCGACAGCATTTGCGAAAATGCGCTTTTTTTTTCGCCGAGAAAACGCATATTTTTAAAAACCTGGCTTTGAACACACACAAAAGCTTGGAAACATGCTGATTCGACTTGGAAAAATATATTTGGTCCAATTGTAACTTAATCCCAGCAAAAGCCCACTCTTTGAACCCTCCCGACAGCATTTGCATTTGAAAATGCGCTTTTTTTCGCGAGAAACGCATATTTTTAAAAACATGGCTTGGAACACACAGAAAAGCTTGGAAACATGCTGATTCGACTTGGAAAAATATATTTGGTCCAATTGTAACTTAATCCCAGCAAAAGCCCACTCTTTGAACCCTCCCCGACAGCATTTGCGAAAATGCGCCTTTTTCGCCGAGAAACGCATATTTTTAAAAACATGGCTTGGAACACACAGAAAAGCTTGGAAACATGCTGATTCGACTTGAAAAATATATTTGGTCCAATTGTAACTTAATCCCAGCAAAAGCCCACTCTTTGAACCCTCCCCGACAGCATTTGCGAAAATGCGCTTTTTTTCTCGCCGAGAAACGCATATTTTTAAAAACATGGCTTGGAACACACAGCTTGGAAACATGCTTGGAAACATGCTGCTGATTCGACTTGGAAAAATATATTTGGTCCAATTGTGACTTAAACCCAGCAAAAGCCCACTCTTTGAAACCTCCCCGACAGCATTTGCGAAAATGCGCTTTTTTCGCCGAGAAACGCATATTTTTAAAAACATGGCTTGGAACACACAGAAAAGCTTGGAAACATGGTGATTCGACTCTGAAAAATATATTTGGTCCAATTGTAACTTAATCCCAGCAAAAGCCCACTCTTTGCAACCTTCCCGACAGCATTTGCAAAAAATGCGCTTTTTTCGAGAAACGCATATTTTTAAAAACATGGCTTGGAACACACAGAAAAGCTTGGAAACATGCTGATTCGACTTGGAAAAATATATTTGGTCCAATTGTAACTTTTCCCAGCAAAAGCCCACTCTTTGAACCCTCCCCGACAGCATTTGCGAAAATGCGCTTTTTCTCGCGAGAAACGCATATTTTTAAAAACATGGCTTGGAACACACAGAAAAGCTTGGAAACATGCTGATTCGACTTGGAAAAATATATTTGGTCTAATTGTAACTTAATCCCAGCAAAAGCCCACTCTTTGAACCCTCCCCGACAGCATTTGCGAAAATGCGCTTTTTCGCCGAGAAACGCATATTTTTAAAAACATGGCTTGGAACACACAGAAAAGCTTGGAAACATGCTGATTCGACTTGGAAAAATATATTTGGTCTAATTGTAACTTAATCCCAGCAAAAGCCCACTTTTGAACCCTCCCCGACAGCATTTGCGAAAATGCGCTTTTTTTCGCCGAGAAACGCATATTTTTAAAAACATGGCTTGGAACACACAGAAAAGCTTGGAAACATGCTGATTCGACTTGGAAAAATATATTTTGTATTTATCCAATTTTAACTTAATCCCAGCAAAAGCCCACTCTTTGAACCCTCCCTTACAGCAAAAGCCCACTCTTTGAACCCTCCCCGACAGCATTTGCGAAAATGCGCTTTTTCGCCGAGAAACGCATATTTTTAAAAACATGGCTTGGAACACACAGAAAAGCTTGGAAACATGCTGATTCGACTTGGAAAAATATATTTGGTCCAATTGTAACTTAATCCCAGCAAAAGCCCACTCTTTGCACCCTCCCCGACAGCATTTGCGAAAATGCGCTTTTTTCGCCGAGAAACGCATATTTTTAAAAACATGGCTTGGAACACACAGAAAAGCTTGGAAACATGCTGATTCGACTTGAAAAATATATTTGGTCCAATTGTAACTTAATCCCAGCAAAAGCCCACTCTTTGAACCCTCCCCGACAGCATTTGCGAAAATGCGCTTTTTCGAGAAACGCATATTTTTAAAAACATGGCTTTGAACACACAGAAAAGCTTGGAAACATGCTGATTCGACTTGGAAAAATATATTTGGTCCAATTGTAACTTAATCCCAGCAAAAGCCCACTCTTTGAACCCTCCCCGACAGCATTTGCGAAAATGCGCTTTTTTCGCCGAGAAACGCATATTTTTAATCCCAAAAACATGGCTTTGGAATTTTTACAAAACATGGCTAGTAACACACAGAAAAGCTTGGAAACATGCTAATACGACTTGGAAAAAAAATATTTGGTCCAATTGTAACTTCATCCCAGCAAAAGCCCACTCTTTGAACCCTCCCCGACAGCATTTGCGAAAATGCGCTTTTCTCGCCGAGAAACGCATATTTTTAAAAACATGGCTTGGAACACACAGAAAAGCTTGGAAACATGCTGATTCGACTTGGAAAAATATAATTGGTCCAATTGTAACTTAATCCCAGCAAAAGCCCACTCTTTGCACACTTCCCGACAGCATTTGCGAAAATGCACTTTTTTCGCCGAGAAACGCATATTTTTAAAAACATGGCTTGGAACACAGAAAAGCTTGGAAACATGCTAATTCGACTTGGAAAAAAATATTTGGTCCAATTGTAACTTAATCCCAGCAAAAGCCCACTCTTTTTACCCTCCCCGACAGCATTTGCGTAAATGCGCTTTTCTCGCCGAGAAACGCATATTTTTAAAAACATGGCTTGGAACACACAGAAAAGCTAGGAAACATGCTGATTCGACTTGGAAATATATATTTGGTCCAATTGTAACTTAATCCCAGCAAAAGCCCACTCTTTGAACCCTCCCCGACAGCATTTGCGAAAAAAATGCTTTTTTCGCCGAGAAACGCATAATTTTAAAAACATGGCTTTGAACACACAGAAAAGCTTGGAAACATGCTGATTCGACTTGGAAAAATATATTTGGTCCAATTGTAACTTAATCCCAGCAAAAGCCCACTTTTGAACCCTCCCGACAGCATTTGCGAAAATGCGCTTTTTCTCGAGAAACGAAACATATTTTTTAAAACATGGCTTGGGACACACATAAATGCTTGGAAACATGATGATTCGACTTGGAAAAATATATTTGGTCCAATTGTAACTTAATCCCAGCAAAAGCCCACTCTTTGAACCCTCCCTTGAACAGCATTTGCGAAAATGCTGATTCGACTTAGAAAAATATATTTGCCAATTTTAACTTTATCCCAGCAAAAGCCCACTCTTTGAACCCTCCCCGACATTTGCGAAAAATTTTTTCTCGCCGAAAACGCATATTTTTAAAAACATGGCTTGGAACACACAGAAAAGCTTGGAAACATGCTGATTCGACTTGAAAAATATATTTGGTCCAATTGTAACTTAATCCCAGCAAAAGCCCACTTTTTGACCCTCCCCGACAGCATTTGCATTTGCGAAAATGCGCTTTTTTCGCCGAAAACGCATATTTTTAAAAACATGGCTTTGAACACACAGAAAAGCTTGGAAACATGCTGATTCGACTTGGAAAAATACATTTGGTCCAATTGTAACTTAATCCCAGCAAAAGCCCACTCTTTGAACCCTCCCCGACAGCATTTACGAAAATGCGCTTTTCTCGAGAAAACGCATATTTTTAAAAACATGGCTTGGAACACACAGAAAAGCTTGGAAACATGCTGATTCGACTTGAAAATATTTTGGTCCAATTAACTTAATCCCAGCAAAAGCCCACTCTTTGAACCCTCCCCGACAGCATTTGCGAAAATGAGCTTTTCCCGAGAAACGCATATTTTTAAAAACATGGCTTTGAACACACAGAAAAACTTGGAAACATTGGAACACACAGAAAAGCTTGGAAACATGCTGTCTATTCGACTTGAAAAATATATTTGGTCCAATTGTAACTTAATCCCAGCAAAAGCCCACTCTTTGAACCCTCCCCGACAGCATTTGCGAAAATGCGCTTTTTCGCCGAGAAACGCATATTTTTAAAAACATGGCTTGGAACACAGAAAAAAGCTGGAAACATGCTGATTCGACTTGGAAAAATATATTTGGTCCAATTGTAACTTAATCCCAGCAAAAGCCCACTCTTTGAACCCTCCCCGACAGCATTTGCGAAAATGCGCTTTTTTCGAGAAACGCATATTTTTAAAAACATGGCTTGGAACACACAGAAAAGCTTGGAACCATGCTGATTCGACTTAGAAACATATATCTGGTCCAATTGTAACTTAATCCCAGCACAAGCCCACTCTTTGAACCATCCCCGACAGTATTTGCGAAAATGCGCTTTTTTTCGCCAAGAAACACATATTTTTTAAAACATTGCTTGGAACACACAGAAAAGCTTTTTTAAAACATGCTTGAACACACAGAAAAGCTTGGAACTTGGAAAAATATATTTGGTCCAATTGTAACTTAATCCCAGCAAAAGCCCACTCTTTGAACCCTCCCCGACAGCATTTGCGAAAATGCGCTTTTTCTCGAGAAACGCATATTTTTAAAAACATGGCTTTGGAACACAGAAAAGCTTGGAAACATGCTGATTCGACTTGGAAAAATATATTTGGTCCAATTGTAACTTAATCCCAGCAAAAGCCCACTCTTTGAACCCTTTATTCACAGCATTTGCGAAAATGCCCAGCAAAAGCCAGCAAAAGCCCACTCTTTGAACCCTCCCGACAGCATTTTTTTTTTCTCGCCGAGAAACGCATATTTTTAAAAACATGGCTTTGGAACACACAGAAAAGCTTGGAAACATGCTGATTCGACTTGGAAAAATATATTTGGTCCAATTGTAACTTAATCCCAGCAAAAGCCCACTCTTTGAACCCTCCCCGACAGCATTTGCGAAAATGCGCTTTTCTCGCCGAGAAACGCATATTTTTAAAAACATGGCTTGGAACACACAGAAAATCTTGGAAACATGCTGATTCGACTTAGAAACATATATTTGGTCCAATTGTAACTTAATCCCTGCAAAAGGCCACTCTTTGAACCCTCCCCGACAGTATTTTCGAAAATGCGCTTTTCTCGAGAAAACGCATATTTTTAAAAACATGGCTTGGAACACACAGAAAAGCTTGGAAACATGCTGATTCGACTTGGAAAAATATATTTGGTCCAATTGTAACTTAATCCCAGCAAAAGCCCACTCTTTGAACCCTCCCCGACAGCATTTGCGAAAATGCGCTTTTTCGCCGAGAAACGCATATTTTTAAAAACATGGCTTGGAACACACAGAAAAGCTTGGAAACATGCTGATTCGACTTGGAAAAATATATTTGGTCCAATTGTAACTTAATCCCAGCAAAAGCCCACTCTTTGAACACCTCCCCGACAGCATTTGCGAAAATGCGCTTTTTTCGCCGAGAAACGCATATTTTTAAAAACATGGCTTGGAACACACAGAAAAGCTTGGAAACATGCTGATTCGACTTGGAAAAATATATTTGTTCCAATTGTAACTTAATCCCAGCAAAAGCCCACTCTTTGAACCCTCCCCGACAGCATTTGCGAAAATGCGCTTTTTCTCGCCGAGAAACGCATATTTTTAAAAACATGGCTTGGAACACACAGAAAAGCTTGGAAACATGCTGATTCGACTTGGAAAAATATATTTGGTCCAATTGTAACTTAATCCCAGCAAAAGCCCACTCTTTGAACCCTCCCCGACAGCATTTGCGAAAATGCGCTTTTCTCGCCGAGAAACGCATATTTTTAAAAACATGGCTTGGAACACACAGAAAAGCTAAGAAACATGCTGATTCGACTTGGAAAAATATTTTTCCAATTGTAACTTAATCCCAGCAAAAGCCCACTCTTTGAACCCTCCCGACAGCATTTGCGAAAATGCGCTTTTTTCTCCGAGAAAACGCATATTTTTAAAAATGAATTTTGAAAACACAGAAAAATATATTGGAAACATGCTTTTATCCCAGAAAAGCCCACTCTTTGAACCCTCCCCGACAGCATTTGCGAAAATTTTTTCTCGAAAACGCATATTTTTGCAAACATGGCTTGGAACACACAGAAGAGCTTGGAAACATGCTAATTCGTTTCGGAAAAATGTATTTGGTCCAATTGTAACTTAATCCCAGCAAAAGCCCACTCTTTGAACCCTCCCCGACAGCATTTGCGAAAATGCGCTTTTTTCGCCGAGAAACGCATATTTTTAAAAACATGGTTTTGAACACACAAAAAAGCTTGGAAACATGCTGATTCGACTTGGAAAAATATATTTCTTCAAATTTTAACTTAATCCCAGCAAAAGCCCACTCTTTGAACCCTCCCCGACAGCATTTGCGAAAATTTTTTTTCGCTGAGAAACGCATATTTTTTAAAAACATGGCTTTGAACACACAGAAAAGCTTGGAAACATGCTGATTCGACTTGGAAAAATATATTTGGTCCAATTGTAACTTAATCCCAGCAAAAGCCCACTCTTTGAACCCTCCCCGACAGCATTTGCGAAAATGCGCTTTTTTTCCGAGAAACGCATATTTTTAAAAACATGGCTTTGAACACACAGAAAAGCTTGGAAACATGCTGATTCGACTTGGAAAAATATATTTGGTCAAATTTAAAAATAATTACAGCAAAAGCCAACTCTTTGCACCCTTCCCGACAGCATTTGCGAAAATGCGCTTTTTCGCCGAGAAACGCATATTTTTAAAAACATGGCTTTGGAACACACAGAAAAGCTTGGAAACATGCTTATTCGACTTTGAATAATATATTTTGTCAAATTGTAACTTATTCCCAGCTAAAGCCCACTCTGTGAACCCTACCCGACAGCATTTGCGAAAATGCGCTTTTTTCGCCGAGAAACGCATATTTTTAAAAACATGGCTTGGAACACACAGAAAAGCTTGGAAACATGCTGATTCGATTTAGAAAAATATATTTGGTCCAATTGTAACTTAATCCCAACAAAAGCCCACTCTTTGAACCCTCCCCGACAGCATTTGCGAAAATGCGCTTTAATCGCCGAGAAACGCATATTTTTTAAAAACATGGCTTTGAACACACAGAAAAGCTTGGAAACATGCTGATTCGACTTAGAAAAATATATTTGGTCCAATTGTAACTTAATCCCAGCAAAAGCCCACTCTTTGCACCCTTACCGACAGCATTTGCGAAAATGCGCTTTTTCGCGCCGAGAAACGCATATTTTTAAAAACATGGCTTGGAACACACAGAAATGCTTGGAAACATGCTGATTCGACTTGTAAAAAAATATATTTGGTCCAATTGTAACTTAATCCCAGCAAAAGCCCACTCTTTGAACCCTCCCCCGACAGCATTTGCGAAAATGCGCTTTTTCGCCGTGAAACGAATATTTTTTAAAACATGGCTTGGAACACACAGAAATGCTTGGAAACATGCTGATTCGACTTGGAAAAATATATTTGGTCCAATTGTAACTTAATCCCAGCAAAAGCCCACTCTTTGAACCCTCCCCGACAGCATTTGCGAAAATGCGCTTTTTCGCCGAGAAACGCATATTTTTTAAAACATGGCTTGGAACACACAGAAAAGCTTGGAAACATGCTGATTCGACTTGAAAAATATATTTGGTCCAATTGTAACTTATCCCAGCAAAAGCCCACTCTTTGAACCCTCCCCGACAGCATTTGCGAAAATGCGCTTTTCTCGCCGAGAAAACCAAATTTATAAAAACATGTCTTGGAACACACAGAAAAGCTTGGAAACATGCTGATTCGACATGGAAAAATATATTTGGTCCAAAAATTATTTGGTCCAATTTAACTTAATCAAAAGCCCACTCTTTGAACCCTCCCCGACAGCATTTGCGAAAATGCGCTTTTTCGCCGAGAAACGCATATTTTTTTAAAACATGGCTTGAACACACAGAAAAGCTTGGAAACATGCTGATTCTTGACTTGGAAAAATATATTTGGTCCAATTGTAACTTAATCCCAGCAAAAGCCCACTTTTGAACCCTCCCCCCAGACAGCATTTGCGAAAATGCGCTTTTTCGCCGAGAAAACGCATATTTTTAAAAACATGGCTTGGAACACACAGAAAAGCTTGGAAACATGCTGATTCGACTTGGAAAAATATATTTGGTCCAATTGTAACTTAATCCCAGCAAAAGCCCACTCTTTGAACCCAACCCGACAGCATTTGCGAAAATGCGCTTTTTCGCCGAGAAACGCATATTTTTAAAAACATGGCTTGGAACACACAGAAAAGCTTGGAAACATGCTGATTCGAATTAGAAAAATATATTTGGTCCAATTGTAACTTAATCCCAGCAAAAGCCCACTCTTTGAACCCTCACCGACAGCATTTGCGAAAAAAAGCGCTTTTTCCCGACAGCATTTGAGAAACGCATATTTTTTCTCGCCGAAAAACATGGCTTTTAAAAACATGGCTTTGAACACACAAAAAGCTTGGAAACATGCTGATTCGATTTAGAAAAATATATTTGGTCCAATTGTAACTTAATCCCAGCAAAAGCCCACTCTTTGAACCCTCCCCGACAGCATTTGTGAAAATGCGCTTTTTTCGAGAAACGCATATTTTTAAAAACATGGCTTGGAACACACAGAAAAGCTTGGAAACATGCTGATTCGATTTAGAAAAAATATATTTGGTACAATTGTAAATTAATCCCAGCAAAAGCCCACTCTTTGCACCCTCCCCGACAGCATTTGCGAAATTGCGCTTTTTTTCGCCGAGAAACGCATATTTTTAAAAACATGGCTTTGAACACACAGAAAAGCTTGGAAACATGCTGATTCGACTTGGAAAAAAATATATTTGGTCCAATTGTAACTTAATCCCAGCAAAAGCCCACTCTTTGAACCCTCCCCGACAGCATTTGCGAAAATGCGCTTTTTTCGCCGAGAAACGCATATTTTTTAAAACATGGCTTGGAACACACAGAAAAGCTTGGAAACATGCTGATTCGACTTGGAAAAATATATTTGGTCCAATTGTAACTTAATCCCAGCAAAAGCCCACTCTTTGAACCCTTACCCGACAACACACAGCATTTGCTGAAAAAATGCGCCAATTTTCTTAATTAATCCCAAAAAGCCCACTCTTTGAAACAGCATTTGCGAAATTTTTAAAAACATGGCTTGGAACACACAGAAAAGCTTGGAAACATGCTGATTCGACTTGGAAAAATATATTTGGTCCAATTTTAACTTAATCCCAGCAAAAGCCCACTCTTTTTGAACCCTCCCGACAGCATTTGCGAAAATGCGCTTTTCTCGCGAGAAACGATATTTTTAAAAACATGGCTTGGAACACACAGAAATGCTTGGAAACATGCTGATTCGACTTGGAAAAATATATTTGGTCCAATTGTAACTTAATCCCAGCAAAAGCCCACTCTTTGAACCCTCCCCGACAGCATTTGCGAAAATGCGCTTTTTTTTTCGCCGAGAAACGCATATTTTTAAAAACATGGCTTTTGAACACACAGAAAAGCTTGGAAACATGCTGATTCGACTTGGAAAAATATATTTGGTCCAATTGTAACTTAATCCCAGCAAAAGCCCACTCTTTGCACCCTTCCCGACAGCATTTGCGAAAATGCGCTTTTTTCGCCGAGAAACGCATATTTTTAAAAACATGGCTTGGAACACACAGAAAAGCTTGGAAACATGCTGATTCGACTTGGAAAAATATATTTGGTCAAATTTTTACTTTATCCCAGCAAAAGCCCACTCTTTGAAAAATATATTTGGTCCAATTGTAACTTAATCCCAGCAAAAGCCCACTCTTTGACCCCTCCCGACAGCATTTGCGAAAATGCGCTTTTCTCGCCGAGAAACGCATATTTTTAAAAACATGGCTTTGAACACACAGAAAAGCTTGGAAACATGCTGATTCGACTTGGAAAAATATATTTGGTCCAATTGTAACTTAATCCCAGCAAAAGCCCACTCTTTGAACCCTCCCCGACAGCATTTGCGAAAATGCGCTTTTTCGCCGAGAAACGCATATTTTTAAAAACATGGCTTGGAACACACAGAAAAGCTTGGAAACATGCTGATTCGACTTGGAAAAATATTTGGTCCAATTGTAACTTAATCCCAGCAAAAGCCCACTCTTTGAACCCTTTATTTAAAATCCCGACAGCATTTGCGAAAATGCGCTTTTTCGCCGAAAAATATATTTGAAACGCATATTTTTAAAAATGCAACCCTTCCCGACTTTGAACACACAGAAAACGCTATTTTTAAAAACATGGCTTGGAACACACAGAAAAGCTTGGAAACATGCTGATTCGACTTGGAAAATATTTGGTCCAATTGTAACTTAATCCCAGCAAAAGCCCACTCTTTGAACCCTCCCCGACAGCATTTGCGAAAATGCGCTTTTTTTCCGAGAAAAACGCATATTTTTAAAAACATGGCTTGGAACACACAGAAAAGCTTGGAAACATGCTGATTCGACTTGGAAAAATATATTTGGTTCCAATTGTAACTTTTATCCCAGCAAAAGCTCCACTGAACCCTCCCCGACAGCATTTGCGAAAATGCGCTTTTCTCGCCGAGAAACGCATATATTTAAAATCATGTCTTGTAACACACAGAAAAGCTTGGAAACATGCTGATTCGACTTGGAAAAATATATTTGGTCCAATTGTAACTTAATCCCAGCAAAAGCCCACTCTTTGAACCCTCCCCGACAGCATTTGCGAAAATGCGCTTTTTTCGCCGAGAAACGCATATTTTTAAAAAAAAGCCCACTCTGGCAGCATTTGGAAAATGCGCTTTTTTCACAGAAAACGCATATTTTTAAAAACATGGCTTGGAACACACAGAAAAGCTTGGAAACATGCTGACTTGGATAAATATATTTGGTCCAATTTTAACTTAATCCCAGAAAAAGCCCACTCTTTGAACCCTCCCCGACAGCATTTGCGAAAATGCGCTTTTCTCGCCGAGAAACGCATATTTTTAAAAACATGGCTTGGAACACACAGAAAAGCTTGGAAACATGCTGATTCGACTTGGAAAAACATATTTGGTCCAATTGTAACTTAATCCCAGCAAAAGCCCACTCTTTGCACCCTCCCCGACATCATTTGCGAAAATGCGCCGAGAAACATTTTTTTAAAAACATGGCTTTTTTTTTTGAACACACAGAAAAGCTTTTTTAAAAACATGGCTTGGAACACACAGAAAAGCTTGGAAACATGCTGATTCGACTTGGAAAAATATATTTGGTCCAATTGTAACTTAATCCCAGCAAAAGCCCACTCTTTGAACCCTCCCCCCGACAGCATTTGCTAAAATGCGCTTTTTTTCGCCGAGAAACGCATATTTTTAAAAACATGGCTTGGAACACACAGAATAGCTTGGAAACATTGGAAAAGCTTGACATGCTGATTCGACTTGGAAAAATATTTGGTCCAATTGTAACTTAATCCCAGCAAAAGCCCACTCTTTGAACCCTCCCCGACAGCATTTGCGAAAATGCGCTTTTCTCGCCGAGAAACGCATATTTTTAAAAACATGGCTTTGAACACACAGAAAAGCTTGGAAACATGCTGATTCGACTTGGAAAAATATATTTGGTCCAATTGTAACTTAATCACAGCAAAAGCCCACTCTTTGACCCTTCCCGACAGCATTTGCGAAAATGCGCTTTTTCGCCGAGAAACGCATATTTTTAAAAACATGGCTTGGAACACACAGAAAAGCTTGGAAACATGCTGATTCGACTTGAAAAATATATTTGGTCCAATTGTAACTTAATCCCAGCAAAAGCCCACTCTTTGAACCCTCCCTGATTCGACAGCATTTGCGAAAATGCCCACTTTTGAACCCTCCCGACAGCATTTGCGAAAATGCGCTTTTCTCGCGAAAACGCATATTTTTAAAAACATGGCTTGGAACACACAGAAAAGCTTGGAAACATGCTGATTCGACTTGGAAAAATATATTTGGTCCAATTGTAACTTAATCCCAGCAAAAGCCCACTCTTTGAACCCTCCCCGACAGCATTTGCCCACTCTTTGAACCCTCCCGACAGCATTTGCGAAAATGCGCTTTTTCGCCGAGAAACGCATATTTTTAAAAACATGGCTTGGAACACACAGAAAAGCTTGGAAACATGCTGATTCGACTTGGAAAAATATATTTGGTCCAATTGTAACTTAATCCCAGCAAAAGCCCACTCTTTGAACCCTCCCCGACAGCATTTGCGAAAATGCGCTTTTTCTCGAGAAACGCATATTTTTAAAAACATGGCTTTGGAACACACAGAAAAGCTTGGAAACATGCTGATTCGACTTGGAAAAAAATATTTGGTCCAAATTTAACTTAATCCCAGCAAAAGCCCACTCTTTGAACCCTCCCCGACAGCATTTGCGAAAATGCGCTTTTTCTCGCCGAGAAACGCATATTTTTAAAAACATGGCTTTGAACACACAGAAAAGCTTGGAAACATGCTGATTCGACTTGGAAAAATATATTTGGTCCAATTGTAACTTAATCCCAGCAAAAGCCCACTTTTGAACCACAGAAAAGCTTGGAAACATGCTGATTCGAAAAAAATATATTTGGTCCAATTGTAACTTAATCCCAGCAAAAGCCCACTTCCCCGACAGCATTTGCGAAAATGCGCTTTTTCGCCGAGAAACGCATATTTTTAAAAACATGGCTTGGAACACACAGAAAAGCTTGGAAACATGCTGATTCGACTTGGAAAAATATATTTGGTCCAATTGTAACTAAATCCCAGCAAAAGCCCACTCTTTGAACCCTCCCCGACAGCATTTGCGAAAATGCGCTTTTCTCGCCGAGAAACGCATATTTTTAAAAACATGGCTTTGAACACACAGAAAAGCTTGGAAACATGCTGATTTTGAACGACTTTGAAAATGCTTGAAAAATATATTTGGAACACACAGAAAAGCTTGGAAACAATTCGACTTAAAAAATATATTTGGTCCAATTGTAATCCCAGCAAAAGCCCACTCTTTGAACCCTCCCCGACAGCATTTGCGAAAATGCGCTTTTTTCGCCGAGAAACGCATATTTTTAAAAACATGGCTTGGAACACACAGAAAAGCTTGGAAACATGCTGATTCGACTTGGAAAAATATATTTGGTCCAAAAAATTTTAACCAATTTTATCCCAGCAAAAGCCCACTCTTTGAACCCTCCCCGACAGCATTTGAAAATGCGCTGCGCTTTTCGCCGAGAAACGCATATTTTTAAAAACATGGCTTGGAACACACAGAAAAGCTTGGAAACATGCTGATTCGACTTGGAAAAATACATTTGGTCCAATTGTAACTTAATCCCAGCAAAAGCCCACTCTTTGAACCCTCCCGACAGCATTTGCGAAAATGCGCTTTTTCGCCGAGAAACGCATATTTTTAAAAACATGGCTTTGAACACACAGAAAAGCTTGGAAACATGCTGAAACATTCGACTTGAAAAATATATTTGGTCCAATTGTAACTTAATCCCAGCAAAAGCCCACTCTTTGAACCCTCCCCGACAGCATTTTTTGCGAAATGCGCTTTTTCGCCGAGAAACGCATATTTTTAAAAACATGGCTTGGAACACACAGAAAAGCTTGGAAACATGCTGATTCGACTTGGAAAAATATATTTGGTCCAATTGTAACTTAACCCTTATCCCAGCAAAAGCCCACTCATGGCTTTGAAACCTTGGAAACCCGACAGCATTTTCAAATTTTAAAAATCCCAGCAAAAGCCCACTCTTTTGAACCCTCCCGACAGCATTTGCGAAAATGCGCTTTTCTCGGAGAAACGCATATTTTTAAAAACATGGCTTGGAACATATTTTTAAAAACATGGCTTTGAACACACAGAAAAGCTTGGAAACATGCTGATTCGACTTGGAAAAATATATTTGGTCCAATTGTAACTTAATCCCAGCAAAAGCCCACTTTGAACCCTCCCCGTCAGCATTTGCGAAAATGCGCTTTTTCTCGCCGAGAAACGCATATTTTTAAAAACATGGCTTGGAACACACAGAAAAGCTTGGAAACATGCTGATTCGACTTGGAAAAATATATTTGGTCCAATTGTAACTTAATCCCAGCAAAAGCCCACTCTTTGAACCCTCCCGACAGCATTTGCGAAAATGCGCTTTTTCGCCGAGAAACGCATATTTTTAAAAACATGGCTTGGAACACACAGAAAAGCTTGGAAACATGCTGATTCGACTTGGAAAAATATATTTGGTCCAATTGTAACTTAATCCCAGCAAAAGCCCACTTTGCACCCTCCCCCAACAGCATTTAATCCCAGCAAAAGCGCTTTTGAACCCTCCCCGACAGCATTTGCGAAAATGCGCTTTTCTCGAGAAACGCATATTTTTAAAAACATGGCTTGGAACACACAGAAAAGCTTGGAAACATGCTGATTCGACTTGGAAAAATATATTTGGTCCAATTTAATCCCAATTGTAACCAGCAAAAGCCCACTCTTTGAACCCTCCCCGACAGCATTTGCGAAAATGCGCTTTTTCTCGAGAAACGCATATTTTTAAAAACATGGCTTGGAACACACAGAAAAGCTTGGAAACATGCTGATTCGACTTGGAAAAATATATTTGGTCCAATTGTAACTTAATCCCAACAAAAGCCCACTCTTTGAACCCTCCCCGACAGAATTTGCGAAAATGCGCTTTTTTTCGCCGAGAAACGCATATTTTTAAAAACATGGCTTGGAACACACAGAAAAGCTTGGAAACATGCTGATTCGACTTGGAAAAATATATTTGGTCCAATTGTAACTTAATCCCAGCAAAAGCATACTCTTTGAACCCTCCCCGACAGCATTTGCGAAAATGCGCTTTATACGCCGAGAAACGCATATTTTTAAAAACATGGCTTGGAACACACAGAAAAGCATGGAAACATGCTGATTCGACTAGGAAAAATATATTTGGTCCAATTGTAACTTAATCCCAGCAAAAGCCCACTCTTTGAACCCTCCCCGACAGCATTTGCGAAAAATGCGCTTTTCCCAGCAAAAGCCCGCCGAGAAAAAATGCATATTTTTAAAAAAATGGCTTGGAACACACAGAAAAGCTTGGAAACATGCTGATTCGACTTGGAAAAATATATTTGGTCCAATTGTAACTTAATCCCAGCAAAAGCCCACTCTTTGAACCCTCCCCGACAGCATTTGCGAAAATGCGCTTTTTTCGCCGAGAAACGCATATTTTTAAAAACATGGCTTGGAACACACAGAAAAGCTTGGAAACATGCTGATTCGTTTTGGAAAAATATATTTGGTCCAATTGTAACTTAATCCCAGCAAAAGCCCACTCTTTGAACCCTCCCCGACAGCATTTGCGAAAATGCGCTTTTCTCGCCGAGAAACGCATATTTTTAAAAACATGGCTTGGAACACACAGAAAAGCTTGGAAAAATGCTGATTCGACTTGAAAAATATATTTGGTCCAATTGTAACTTAATCCCAGCAAAAGCCGACTCTTTGAACCCTCCCCGACAGCATTTGCGAAAATGCGCTTTTCTCGCCGTGAAACGCATATTTTTAAAAACATGGCTTGGAACACACAGAAAAGCTTGGAAATATGCTACTTCGACTTGGAAAAATATATTTGGTCCAATTGTAACTTAATCCCAGCAAAAGTCCACTGTTTGAACCCTCCCCGACAGCATTTGCGAAAATGCGCTTTTTTTCGCCGAGAAACGCATATTTTTAAAAACATGGCTTGGAACACACAGAAATGCTTGGAAACATGCTGATTCTACTTGGAAAAATATATTTGGTCCAATTGTAACTTAATCCCAGCAAAAGCCCACACTTTGAACCCTACCCGACAGCATTTGCGAAAAATGCGCTTTTTTTTTTTCTCGCCGAGAAACGAGAAACGCATATTTTTAAAAACATGGCTTTGGAACACACAGAAAAGCTTGGAAACATGCTGATTCGACTTGGAAAAATATATTTGGTCCAATTGTAACTTAATCCCAGCAAAAGCCCACTCTTTGAACCCTCCCCGACAGCATTTGCGAAAATGCGCTTTTTCGCCGAGAAACGCATATTTTGAAAAACATGGCTTGGAACACACAGAAAAGCTTGGAACCATGCTGATTCGACTTGGAAAAATATATTTGGTCCAATTTTAACTTAATCCCAGCAAAAGCCCACTCTTTGAACCCTCCCCGACAGCATTTGCGAAAATGCGCTTTTCTCGCCGAGAAACGCATATTTTTAAAAACATGGCTTGGAACACACAGAAAAGCTTGGAAACATGCTGATTCGACTTTGAAAAATATATTTGGTCCAATTGTAACTTAATCCCAGCAAAAGCCCACTCTTTGAACCCTCCCCGACAGCATTTGCGAAAATGCGCTTTCCGAGAAACGCATATTTTTAAAAACATGGCTTGGAAAACACAGAAAAGCTTGGAAACTTGATTATTCGACTTGGAAAAATATTTTTGGTCCAATTTTAACTTAATCCCAGCAAAAGCCCACTCTTTGAACCCTCCCCGACAGCATTTGCGAAAAAATGCGCTTTTCTCGCCGAGAAACGCATATTTTTAAAAACATGGCTTGGAACACACAGAAAAGCTTGGAAACATGCTGATTCGACTTGGAAAAATATATTTGGTCCAATTGTAACTTAATCCCAGCAAAAGCCCACTCTTTGAACCCTCCCCGACAGCATTTGCGAAAAAATATGCGCTTTTAACTTAATCCCAGAAAAGCGCCATTTTTCCCGACAAAAAAATGCGCTTTTGGAGAAACGCATATTTTTAAAAACATGGCTTGGAACACACAGAAAAGCTTGGAAACATGCTGATTCGACTTGGAAAAATATATTTGGTCCAATTGTAACTTAATCCCAGCAAAAGCCCACTCTTTGAACCCTCCCCGACAGCATTTGCGAAAATGCGCTTTTCCCGAGAAACGCATATTTTTAAAAACATGGCTTGGAACACACAAAAAGCTTGGAAACATGCTGAAACATCGACTTGAAAAAAAAATATTTGGTCCAATTGTAACTTAATCCCAGCAAAAGCCCACTCTTTGAACCCTCCCCGACAGCATTTGCGAAAATGCGATTTTCTCGCCGAGAAACGCATATTTTTAAAAACATTGCTTGGAACACACAGAAAATCTTGGAAACATGCTTTTTCGACTTGGAAAAATATATTTGGACAAATTTTAACTTAATCCCAGCAAAAGCCCACTCTTTGAACCCTCCCCGACAGCATTTGCGAAAATGCGCTTTTATCGCCGAGAAACGCATATTTTTAAAAATGGCTTGGCTTTGAACTCACATAAAAGCTTGGAAAAATGCTGATTCTACTTGGAAAAATATATTTGGTCAGAATTTGGAAACTTAATCCCAGCAAAAGCCCAACTTAATCCCAGCCCAAGGCCACTCTTTGAACCCACCCCGACAGCATTTGCGAAAATGCGCTTTTCTCGCCGAGAAACGCATATTTTTAAAAACATGGCTTGAACACACAGAAAAGCTTGGAAACATGCTAATTCGACTTGGAAAAATATATTTGGTCCAATTGTAACTTAATCCCAGCAAAAGCCCACTCTTTGAACCCTCCCCGACAGCATTTGCGAAAATGCGCTTTTTCGCCGAGAAACGCATATTTTTAAAAACATCGCTTGGAACACACAGAAAAGCTTGGAAACATGCTAATTCGACTTGGAAAAATATATTTGGTCCAATTTTAACTTAATCCCAGCAAAAGCCCACTCTTTGAACCCTCCCCGACAGCATTTGCGAAAATGCGCTTTTTTCGCCGAGAAACGCATATTTTTAAAAAAAACATGGCTTGGAACACACAGAAAAGCTAAGAAACATGCTGATTCGACTTGGAACAATATATTTGGTCCAATTTTAACTTAATCCCAGCAAAAGCCCAATCTTTGAACCCTCCCCGACAGCATTTGCGAAAATGCGCTTTTTTCGCCGAGAAACGCATATTTTTAAAAACATGGCTTGGAACACACAGAAAAGCTTGGAAACATGCTGATTCGACTTGGAAAAATATATTTGGTCCAATTGCAATTTAATCCCAGCAAAAGGCCACTCTTTGAACCCTCCCCGACAGGATTTGCGAAAATGCGCTTTTTTTCGCCGAGAAACGCATATTTTTAAAAACATGGCTTGGAACACACAGAAAAGCTTGGAAACATGCTGATTCGACTTGGAAAAATATATTTGGTCCAATTGTAACTTAATCCCAGCAAAAGCCCACTCTTTGAACCCTCCCCGACAGCATTTGCGAAAATGCGCTTTTTCGCCGAGAAACGCATATTTTTAAAAACATGGCTTGGAACACACAGAAAAGCTTGGAAACATGCTGATTCGACTTGGAAAAATATATTTGGTCCAATTGTAACTTAATCCCAGCAAAAGCCCACTCTTTGAACCCTCCCCTTGGAACAGCATTTGCGAAAAATGCGCTTTTTTTCGCCGAGAAACGCAGATTTTTGCAAACATGGCTTGGAACACACAGAAATGCTTGAAAACATGCTGATTCGACTTGTAAAAATATATTTGGTCCAATTGTAACTTAATCCCAGCAAAAGCCCACTCTTTGAACCCTCCCCGACAGCATTTGCGAAAATGCGCTTTTTTCGGCGAGAAACGCATATTTTTAAAAACATGGCTTGGAACACACAGAAAAGCTTGGAAACATGCTGATTCGACTTGGAAAAATATATTTGGTCCAATTGTAACTTAATCCCAGCAAAAGCACACTCTTTGCACCCTTCCCCCCCAGCATTTGCGAAAATGCGCTTTTTTTGGCTCGAGAAACGCATATTTTTAAAAACATGGCTTGGAACACACAGAAAAGCTTGGAAACATGCTGATACGACTTGGAAAAATATATTTGGTCCAATTGTAACTTAATCCCAGCAAAAGCCCACTCTTTGAACCCTCCCCGACAGCATTTGCGAAAATGCGCTTTTCTCGACGAGAAACGCATATTTTTAAAAACATGGCTTGGAACACACAGAAAAGCTTGGAAACATGCTGATTCGAAACTTGGAAAAATATATTTGGTCCAATTGTAACTTAATCCCAGCAAAAGCCCACTCTTTGAACCCTCCCCGACAGCATTTGCGAAAATGCGCTTATTTCGCCGAGAAACGCATATTTTTAAAAACATGGCTTGGAACACACAGAAAAGCTTGGAAACATGCTGATTCGACTTGGAAAAATATATTTGGTCCAATTGTAACTTAATCCCAGCAAAAGCCCACTCTTTGAACCCTCCCCGACAGCATTTGCGAAAATGCGCTTTTCTCGCTGAGAAACGCATATTTTTGCAAACATGGCTTGGGACACACAGAAAAGCTTGGAAACATGCTTATTCGACTTGGAAAAATATATTTGGTCCAATTGTAACCTAATCCCAGCAAAAGCCCACTTTTTGCACCCTTCCCGACAGCATTTGCGAAAATGCGCTTTTCTCGCCGAGAAACGCATATTTTTAAAAACATGGCTTGGAACACACAGAAAAGCTTGGAAACATGCTTATTCGACTTGGAAAAATATATTTGGTCCAATTGTAACTTAATCCCAGCAAAAGCCCACTCTTTGCACCCTCCCCGACAGCATTTGCGAAAATGCGCTTTTCTCGCCGAGAAACGCATATTTTTAAAAACATGGCTTGGAACACACAGAAAAGCTTGGAAACATGCTGATTCGTCTTGGAAAAATATATTTGGTCCAATTGTAACTTAATCCCAGCAAAAGCCCACTCTTTGAACCCTCCCCGACAGCATTTGCGAAAATGCGCTTTTTTGGAACTCGCCGAGAAACGCATATTTTTAAAAAAGCATGGCTTTGAAACGCATACATGGCTTGGAACACACAAAAAGCTTGGAAACATGCTGATTCGACTTGGAAAAATATATTTGGTCCAATTGTAACTTAATCCCAGCAAAAGCCCACTCTTTGCACACTCCCCGACAGCATTTGCGAAAATGCGCTTTTCTCGCCGAGAAACGCATATTTTTGCAAACATGGCTTGGAACACACAGAAAAGCTTGGAAACATGCTGATTCGACTCAGAAAAATATATTTGGTCCAATTGTAACTTAATCCCAGCAAAAGCCCACTCTTTGAACCCTCCCCGACAGCATTTGCGAAAATGCGCTTTTTCTCGCCGAGAAACGCATATTTTTAAAAACATGGCTTTGGAACACACAGAAAAGCTTGGAAACATGCTGATTCGACTTGGAAAAATATATTTGGTCCAATTGTATCTTAATCCCAGCAAAAGCCCACTCTTTGAACCCTCCCCGACAGCATTTGCGAAAATGCGCTTTTCCCGCCGAGAAACGCATATTTTTAAAAACATGGCTTAGAACACACAGAAAAGCTTGGAAACATGCTGATTCGACTTGGAAAAATATATTTGGTCAAATTGTAACTTAATCCCAAAAGCCCACTCTTTGAACCCTCCCCCCCACAGCATTTGCGAAAATGCGCTTTTTTCGCCGAGAAACGCATATTTTTAAAACATGGCTTGGAACACAGAGAAAAGCTTGGAAACATGCTGATTCGACTTGGAAAAATATATTTGGTCCAATTGTAACTTAATCCCAGCAAAAGCCCACTCTTTGAACCCTCCCCGACAGCATTTGCGAAAATGCGCTTTTTTCGCCGAGAAACGCATATTTTTAAAAACATGGATTGGGACACACAGAAAAGCTAGGAAACATGCTAATTCGACTTGGAAAAATATATTTGGTCCAATTGTAACTTAATCCCAGCAAAAGCCCACTCTTTGAACCCTCCCCGACAGCATTTGCGAAAATGCGCATTTTCGACAGCGAGAAACGCATATTTTTAAAAACATGGCTTGGAACACACAGAAAAGCTTGGAAACATGCTGATTCGACTTGGAAAAATATATTTGGTCCAATTGTAACTTAATCCCAGCAAAAGCCCACTCTTTGAACCCTCCCGACAGCATTTGCGAAAATGCGCTTTTCTCGCCGTGAAACGCATATTTTTTATTACATGGCTTGGAACACACAGAAAAGCTTGGAAACATGCTGATTCGACTTGGAAAAATATATTTGGTCCAATTGTAACTTAATCCCAGCAAAAGCCCACTCTTTGAACCCTCCCCGACACCATTTGCGAAAATGCGCTTTTCTCGCCGAAAAACGCATATTTTTAAAAACATGGCTTGGAACACACAGAAAAGCTTGGAAACATGCTGATTCGACTTGGAAAAATATATTTGGTCCAATTGTAACTTAATCCCAGCAAAAGCCCACTCTTTGAACCCTCCCCGACAGCATTTGCGAAAATGCGCTTTTATCGCCGAGAAACGCATATTTTTTAAAACATGGCTTGGAACACACAGAAAAGCTTGGAAACATGCTGATTCGACTTGGAAAAATATATTTGGTCCAATTGTAACTTAATCCCAGCAAAAGTCCACTCTTTGATCCCTCACCGACAGCATTTGCGAAAATGCGCTTTTCTCGCCGAGAAACGCATATTTTTAAAAACATGGCTTGGAACACACAGAAAAGCTTGGAAACATGCTGATTCGACTTGGAAAAATATATTTGGTCCAATTGTAAATTAATCCCAGCATAAGCCCTCTCTTTGAACCCTCCCGACAGCATTTGCGAAAATGCGCTTTTTTCGCCGAGAAACGCATATTTTTAAAAACATGGCTTGGAACACACAGAAATGCTTGGAAACATGCTGATTCGACTTGGAAAAATATATTTGGTCCAATTGTAACTTAATCCCAGCAAAAGCCCACTCTTTGAACCTTCCCCAGCAGCATTTGCGAAAATGCGCTTTTTTCGCCGAGAAACGCATATTTTTAAAAACATGGCTTGGAACACACAGAAAAGCTTGGAAACATGCTGATTCGATTTAGAAAAAATATATTTGGTCCAATTGTAACTTAATCCCAGCAAAAGCCCACTCTTTGAACCCTCCCCGACAGCATTTGCGAAAATGCGCTTTTTTCGCCGAGAAACGCATATTTTAAACATGGCTTGGAACACACAGAAAAGCTTGGAAACATGCTGATTCGACTTGGAAAAATATATTTGGTCCAATTGTAACTTAATCCCAGCAAAAGCCCACTCTTTGAACCCTCCCCGACAGCATTTGCGAAAATGCGCTTTTCTCGCCGAGAAACGCATATTTTTAAAAACATGGCTTGGAACACACAGAAAAGCTTGGAAACATGCTGATTCGACTTAGAGAAAAATATATTTGGTCCAATTGTAACTTAATCCCAGCAAAAGCCCACTCTTTGAACCCTCCCCGACAGCATTTGCGAAAATGCGCTTTTTTCGCCGAGAAACGCATATTTTTAAAAACATGGCTTGGAACACACAGAAAAGCTTGGAAACATGCTGATTCGACTTGGAAAAATATATTTGGTCCAATTGTAACTTAATCCCAGCAAAAGCCCACTCTTAACACCCTCCCCGACAGCATTTGCGAAAATGCGCTTTTTTCGCCGAGAAACGCATATTTTTAAAAAATGGCTTGGAACACACAGAAAAAAAGCTTGGAAACATGCTGATTCGACTTGGAAAAATATATTTGGTCCAATTGTAACTTAATCCCAGCAAAAGCCCACTCTTTGCACCCTCCCCGACAGCATTTGCGAAAATGCGCTTTTTACGCCGAGAAACGCATATTTTTAAAAACATGGCTTGGAACACACAGAAAAGCTTGGAAACATGCTGATTCGACTTGGAAAAATATATTTTGTCCAATTTTAACTTAATCCCAGCAAAAGCCCACTCTTTGAACCCTCCCCGACAGCATTTGCGGAAAATGCGCTTTTCTCGCCGAGAAACGCATATTTTTAAAAACATGGCTTGGAACACACAGAAAAGCTTGGAAACATGCTGATTCGACTTGGAAAAATATATTTGGTCCAATTGTAACTTAATCCAAGCAAAAGCCCACTCTTTGAACCCTCCCCGACAGCATTTGCGAAAATGCGCTTTTTTTCGACAAGAAACGCATATTTTTAAAAACATGGCTTGGAACGCACAGAAAAGCTTGGAAACATGCTGATTCGACTTGGAAAAATATATTTGGTCCAATTGTAACTTAATCCCAGCAAAAGCCCACTCTTTGAACCCTCCCCGACAGCATTTGCGAAAATGCGCTTTTTTTCGCGAGAAACGCATATTTTTAAAAATGGCTTGGCTTGGAACACACAGAAAAGCTTGGAAACATGCTGATTCGACTTGGAAAAATATATTTGGTCCAATTGTAACTTAATCCCAGCAAAAGCCCACTCTTTGAACCCTCCCCGACAGCATTTGCGAAAATGCGCTTTTTTCGCCGAGAAACGCATATTTTTAAAAACATGGCTTGGAACACACAGAAAAGCTTGGAAACATGCTGATTCGACTTGGAAAAATATATTTGGTCCAATTGTAACTTAATCCCAGCAAAAGCCCACTCTTTGAACCCTCCCCGACAGCATTTGCGAAAATGCGCTTTTTTCGCCGAGAAACGAATATTTTTAAAAACATGGCTTGGAACACACAGAAAAGCTTGGAAACATGCTGATTCGACTTGGAAAAATATATTTGGTCCAATTGTAACTTAATCCCAGCAAAAGCCCACTCTTTGAACCCTCCCCGACAGCATTTGCGAAAATGCGCTTTTTTCGCCGAGAAACGCATATTTTTAAAAACATGGCTTGGAACACACAGAAAAGCTTGGAAACATGCTGATTCGACTTGGAAAAATATATTTGGTCCAATTGTAACTTAATCCCAGCAAAAGCCCACTCTTTGAACCCTCCCCGACAGCATTTGCGAAAATGCGCTTTTTTCGCCGAGAAACGCATATTTTTAAAAACATGGCTTGGAACACACAGAAAAGCTTGGAAACATGCTGATTCGACTTGGAAAAATATATTTGGTCCAATTGTAACTTAATCCCAGCAAAAGCCCACTCTTTGAACCCTCCCCGACAGCATTTGCGAAAATGCGCTTATTTCGCCGAGAAACGCATATTTTTAAAAACATGGCTTGGAACACACAGAAAAGCTTGGAAACATGCTGATTCGACTTGGAAAAATATATTTGGTCAAATTTTAACTTAATCCCAGCAAAAGCCCACTCTTTGAACCCTCCCCGACAGCATTTGCGAAAATGCGCTTTTTTCGCCGAGAAACGCATATTTTTAAAAACATCGCTTGGAACACACAGAAAAGCTTGGAAATATGCTGATTCGACTTGGAAAAATATATTTGGTCCAATTGTAACTCAATCCCTGCAAAAGGCCATTCTTTGAACCCTCCCGACAGCATTTGCGAAAATGCGCTTTTTCGCCGAGAAACGCATATTTTTAAAAACATGGCTTGGAACACACAGAAAAGCTTGAAAACATGCTGATTCGACTTGGAAAAATATATTTGGTCAAATTTTAACTTAATCCCAGCAAAAGCCCACTCTTTGAACCCTCCCCGACAGCATTTGCGAAAATGCGCTTTTCTCGCCGAGAAACGAGAAACATTTTTAAAAACATGGCTTGGAACACACAGAAAAGCTTGGAAACATGCTAATTCGACAAGGAAAAATAAATTTGGTACAATTGTAAATTAATCCCAGCAAAAGCCCACTCTTTGAACCCTCCCCGACAGCATTTGCGAAAATGCGCTTTTATCGCCGAGAAACGCATATTTATAAAAACATGGCTTGGAACACACAGAAAAGCTTGGAGACATGCTGATTCGACTTAGAAAAATATATTTGGTCCAATTTTAACTTAATCCCAGCAAAAGCCCACTTTTTGCACCCTTCCCGACAGCATTTGCGAAAATGCGCTTTTCTCGCCGAGAAACGCATATTTATAAAAACATGGCTTGGAACACACAGAAAAGCTTGGAGACATGCTGATTCGACTTAGAAAAATATATTTGGTCCAATTGTAACTTAATCCCTGCAAAAGGCTATTCTTTGAACCCTCCCCGACAGCATTTGCGAAAATGCGCTTTTTTCACCGAGAAACGCATATTTTTTAAAAACATCGCTTGGAACACACAGAAAAGCTTGAAAACATGCTAATTCGACTTGGAAAAATATATTTGGTCAAATTTTTACTTTATCCCAGCAAAAGGCCACTCTTTTAACCCTCCCCGACAGCATTTGCGAAAATGCGCTTTTCTCGCCGAGAAACGCATATTTTTGCAAACATGTCTTGGACCACACAGAAAAGCTTGGAAACATGCTGATTCGACTTAGAAAAATATATTTGGTCCAATTGTAACTTAATCCCAGCAAATGCCCACTCTTTGAACCCTCCCCGACAGCATTTGCGAAAATGCGCTTTTTTCGCCGAGAAACGCATATTTTTAAAAACATGGCTTGGAACACACAGAAAAGCTTGGAAACATGCTGATTCGACTTGGAAAAATATATTTGGTCCAATTGTAACTTAATCCCAGCAAAAGCCCACTCTTTGCACCCTCCCCGACAGCATTTGCGAAAATGCGCTTTTTTCGCCGAGAAACGCGCATATTTTTAAAAACATGGCTTGGAACACACAGAAAAGCTTGGAAACATGCTGATTCGACTTGAAAAATATATATGGTCCTATTGTAACTTACTCCCAGCAAAAGCCCACTCTTTGAACCCTCCCCGACAGCATTTGCGAAAAAATGCGTTTTTCGCCGAGAAACGCATATTTTTAAAAACATGGCTTGGAACACACAGAAAAGCTTGGAAACATGCTGATTCGACTTGGAAAAATATATTTGGTCCAATTGTAACTTAATCCCAGCAAAAGCCCACTCTTTGCACCCTCCCCGACAGCATTTGCGAAAATGCGCTTTTTTCGCCGAGAAACGCATATTTTTAAAAACATGGCTTGGAACACACAGAAAAGCTTGGAAACATGCTGATTCGACTTGGAAAAATATATTTGGTCCAATTGCAATTTAATCCCAGCAAAAGGCCACTCTTTGAACCCTCCCGACAGCATTTGCGAAAATGCGCTTTTTTCGCCGAGAAACGCATATATTTTTTAAAAACATGGCTTGGAACACACAGAAAAGCTTGGAAACATGGTGATTCGACTTGGAAAAATATATTTGGTCCAATTGTAACTTAATCCCAGCAAAATCCCACTCTTTGCACCCTCCCCGACAGCATTTGCGAAAATGCGCTTTTTTTCGCCGAGAAACGCATATTTTTAAAAACATGGCTTGGAAAACACAGAAAAGCTTGGAAACATGCTGAATTCGACTTGGAAAAATATATTTATTCAAATTTAACTTAATCCCAGCAAAAGCCCACTCTTTGAACCCTCCCGACAGCATTTGCGAAAATGCGCTTTTCTCGCCGAGAAACGCATATTTTTAAAAACATGGCTTGGAACACACAGAAAAGCTTGGAAACATGCTGATTCGACTTGGAAAAATATATTTGGTCCAATTGTAACTTAATCCCAGCAAAAGCCCACTCTTTGAACCCTCCCCGACAGCATTTGCGAAAATGCGCTTTTTTCGCCGAGAAACGCATATTTTTAAAAATGGCTTGGAACACACAGAAAAGCTTGGAAACATGCTTATTCGACTTGGAAAAATATATTTTGTCAAATTGTAACTTAATACCAGCAAAAGCCCACTCTTTGAACCCTCCCCGACAGCATTTGCGAAAATGCGCTTTTCTCGCCGAGAAACGCATATTTTTAAAAACATGGCTTGGAACACACAGAAAAGCTTGGAAACATGCTGATTCGACTTGGAAAAATATATTTGGTCCAATTGTAACTTAATCCCAGCAAAAGCCCACTCTTTGTACCCTCCACGACAGCATTTGCGAAAATGCGCTTTTCTCGCCGTGAAACGCATATTTTTAAAAACATGGCTTGGAACACACAGAAAAGCTTGGAAACATGCTGATTCGACTTGGAAAAATATATTTGGTCCAATTGTAACTTAATCACAGCAAAAGCCCACTCTTTGCACCCTCCCCGACAGCATTTGCGAAAATGCGCTTTTCTCGCCGAGAAACGCATATTTTTAAAAACCTGGCTTTGAACACACAGAAAAGCTTGGAAACATGCTGATTCGACTTAGAAAAATATATTTGGTCCAATTGTAACTTAATCCCAGCAAAAGCCCACTCTTTGCACCCTCCCCGACAGCATTTGCGAAAATGCGCTTTTCTCGCCGAGAAACGCATATTTTTAAAAACATGGCTTGGAACACACAGAAAAGCTTGGAAACATGCTTATTCGACTTGGAAAAATATATTTATTCAAATTTTAACTTTATCCCAGCAAAAGCCCACTCTTTGAACCCTCCCCGACAGCATTTGCGAAAATGCGCTTTTCTCGCCGAGAAACGCATATTTTTAAAAACATGGCTTGGAACACACAGAAAAGCTTGGAAACATGCTGATTCGACTTGGAAAAATATATTTGGTCCAATTGTAACTTAATCCCAGCAAAAGCCCACTCTTTGAACCCTCCCCGACAGCATTTGCGAAAATGCGCTTTTTTCGCCGAGAAACGCATATTTTTAAAAACATGGCTTGGAACACACAGAAAAGCTTGGAAACATGCTAATTCGACTTGGAAAAATATATTTGGTCAAATTTTAACTTAATCCCAGCAAAAGCCCACTCTTTGAACCCTCCCCGACAGCATTTGCGAAAATGCGCTTTTCTCGCCGAGAAACGCATATTTTTAAAAACATGGCTTGGAACACACAGAAAAGCTTGGAAACATGCTGATTCGACTTGGAAAAATATATTTGGTCCAATTGTAACTTAATCCCAGCAAAAGCACACTCTTTGAACCCTCCCCGACAGCATTTGCGAAAATGCGCTTTTCTCGCCGAGAAACGCATATTTTTAAAAACATGGCTTGGAACACACAGAAAAGCTTGGAAACATGCTGATTCGACTTGGAAAAATATATTTGGTCCAATTGTAACTTAATCCCAGCAAAAGCCCACTCTTTGAACCCTCCCCGACAGCATTTGCGAAAATGCGCTTTTTCGCCGAGAAACGCATATTTTTAAAAACATGGCTTGGAACACACAGAAAAGCTTGGAAACTTGCTGATTCGACTTGGAAAAATATATTTGGTCCAATTGTAACTTAATCCCAGCAAAAGCCCACTCTTTGAACCCTCCCCGACAGCATTTGCGAAAATGCGCTTTTCTCGCCGAGAAACGCATATTTTTAAAAACATGGCTTGGAACACACAGAAAAGCTTGGAAACATGCTGATTCGACTTGGAAAAATATATTTGGTCCAATTGTAACTTAATCCCAGCAAAAGCCCACTCTTTGAACCCTCCCCGACAGCATTTGCGAAAATGCGCTTTTTTCGCCGAGAAACGCATATTTTTAAAAACATGGCTTGGAACACACAGAAAAGCTTGGAAACATGCTGATTCGACTTGGAAAAATATATTTGGTCCAATTGTAACTTAATCCCAGCAAAAGCCCACTCTTTGAACCCTCCCCGACTCCATTTGCGAAAATGCGCTTTTTTTCGCCGAGAAACGCATATTTTTAAAAACATGGCTTGGAACACACAGAAAAGCTTGGAAACATGCTGATTCGACTTGGAAAAATATATTTGGTCCAATTGTAACTTAATCCCAGCAAAAGCCCACTCTTTGCACCCTACCCGACAGCATTTGCGAAAATGCGCTTTTTTCGCCGAGAAACGCATATTTTTAAAAACATGGCTTGGAACACACAGAAAAGCTTGGAAACATGCTGATTCGACTTGGAAAAATATATTTATTCAAATTTTAACTTTATCCCAGCAAAAGCCCACTCTTTGAACCCTCCCCGACAGCATTTGCGAAAATGCGCTTTTCTCGCCGAGAAACGCATATTTTTAAAAACATGGCTTTGAACACACAGAAAAGCTTGGAAACATGCTGATTCGACTTGGAAAAATATATTTGGTCCAATTGTAACTTAATCCCAGCAAAAGCCCACTCTTTGCACCCTCCCCGACAGCATTTGCGAAAATGCGCTTTTTTTTCGCCGAGAAACGCATATTTTTAAAAACATGGCTTGGAACACACAGAAAAGCTTGGAAACATGCTGATTCGACTTGGAAAAATATATTTGGTCCAATTGTAACTTAATCCCAGCAAAAGCCCACTCTTTGCACCCTCCCCGACAGCATTTGCGAAAATGCGCTTTTTCGCCGAGAAACGCATATTTTTAAAAACATGGCTTGGAACACACAGAAATGCTTGGAAACATGCTGATTCGACTTGGAAAAATATATTTGGTCCAATTGTAACTTAATCCCAGCAAAAGCCCACTCTTTGCACCCTCCCCGACAGCATTTGCGAAAATGCGCTTTTTCGCCGAGAAACGCATATTTTTAAAAACATGGCTTGGAACACACAGAAAAGCTTGGAAACATGCTAATTCGACTTGGAAAAATATATTTATTCAAATTTTACCTTTTATCCCAGCAAAAGCCCACTCTTTGAACCCTCCCCCGACAGCATTTGCGAAAATGCGCTTTTCTCGCCGAGAAACGCATATTTTTAAAAACATGGCTTGGAACACACAGAAAAGCTTGGAAACATGCTGATTCGACTTGGAAAAATATATTTGGTCCAATTGTAACTTAATCCCAGCAAAAGCACACTCTTTGAACCCTCCCCGACAGCATTTGCGAAAATGCGCTTTTTTCGCCGAGAAACGCATATTTTTAAAAATAAGTGGCTTGGAACACACCGAAAAGCTTGGAAACATGCTAATTAGAATTTGAAAAATATATTTATTCAAACTTTTCATTTATTCAAGAAAAAGCCCACTCTTTGAACCCTCCCCGACAGCATTTGCGAAAATGCGCTTTTCTCGCCGAGAAACGCATATTTTTAAAAACATGGCTTGGAACACACAGAAAAGCTTGGAAACATGCTGATTCGACTTGGAAAAATATATTTGGTCCAATTGTAACTTAATCCCAGCAAAAGCCCACTCTTTGAACCCTCCCCGACAGCATTTGCGAAAATGCGCTTTTTTTCTCGCCGAGAAACGCATATTTTTAAAAACATGGACTTGGAACACACAGAAATGCTTGGAAACATGCTGATTCGACTTGGAAAAATATATTTGGTCCAATTGTAACTTAATCCCAGCAAAAGCCCACTCTTTGAACCCTCCCCGACAGCATTTGCGAAAATGCGCTTTTCTCGCCGAGAAACGCATATTTTTAAAAACATGGCTTGGAACACAGAAATGCTTGGAAACATGCTGATTCGACTTGGAAAAATATATTTGGTCCAATTGTAACTTAATCCCAGCAAAAGCCCACTCTTTGCACCCGACAGCATTTGCGAAAATGCGCTTTTCTCGCCGAGAAACGCATATTTTTAAAAATGGCTTGGAACACACAGAAAAGCTTGGAAACATGCTGATTCGACTTGGAAAAATATATTTGGTCCAATTGTAACTTAATCCCAGCAAAAGCCCACTCTTTGCACCCTTCCCGACAGCATTTGCGAAAATGCGCTTTTTTCTCCGAGAAACGCATATTTTTAAAAACATGGCTTGGAACACACAGAAAAGCTTGGAAACATGCTAATTCGACTTGGAAAAATATATTTATTCAAATTTTACTTTTATTCCAGCAAAAGCCCACTCTTTGAACCCTCCCTGACAGCATTTGCGAAAATGCGCTTTTCTCGCCGAGAAACGCATATTTTTAAAAACATGGCTTGGAACACACAGAAAAGCTTGGTAACATGCTGATTCGACTTGGAAAAATATATTTGGTCCAATTGTAACTTAATCCCAGCAAAAGCACACTCTTTGAACCCTCCCCGACAGCATTTGCGAAAATGCGCTTTTTTCGCCGAGAAACGCATATTTTTAAAAATAAGACTTGGAACACACAGAAAAGCTTGGAAACATGCTAATTCGACTTGGAAAAATATATTTATTCAAATTTTACCTTTATCCCAGCAAAAGCCCACTCTTTGAACCCTCCCCGACAGCATTTGCGAAAATGCGCTTTTCTCGCCGAGAAACGCATATTTTTAAAAACATGGCTTGGAACACACAGAAAAGCTTGGAAACATGCTGATTCGACTTGGAAAAA
The DNA here is from genome assembly GCA_030347415.2 of Decapterus maruadsi. Classification (NCBI taxonomy): domain Eukaryota; kingdom Metazoa; phylum Chordata; class Actinopteri; order Carangiformes; family Carangidae; genus Decapterus; species Decapterus maruadsi. Next base: position 39,177 of record JARUPV020000247.1, on the reverse strand, counting down.
TATATTTGGTCCAATTGTAACTTAATCCCAGCAAAAGCCCACTCTTTGAACCCTTCCCGACAGCATTTGCGAAAATGCGCTTTTTTCGCCGAGAAACGCATATTTTTAAAAACATGGCTTGGAACACACAGAAATGCTTGGAAACATGCTAATTCGACTTGGAAAAATATATTTGGTCCAATTGTAACTTAATCCCAGCAAAAGCCCACTCTTTGAACCCTCCCCGACAGCATTTGCGAAAATGCGCTTTTCTCGCCGAGAAACGCATATTTTTAAAAACATGGCTTGGAACACACAGAAAAGCTTGGAAACATGCTGATTCGACTTGGAAAAATATATTTGGTCCAATTGTAACTTAATCCCAGCAAAAGCACACTCTTTGAACCCTCCCCGACAGCATTTGCGAAAATGCGCTTTTCGCCGAGAAACGCATATTTTTAAAAACATGGCTTGGAACACACAGAAAAGCTTGGAAACATGCTGATTCGACTTAGAAAAATATATTTGGTCCAATTGTAACTTAATCCCAGCAAAAGCCGACTCTTTGCACCCTCCCCGACATGATTTGCGAAAATGCGCTTTTTTCGCCGAGAAACGCATATTTTTAAAAACATGGCTTGGAACACACAGAAAAGCTTGGAAACATGCTGATTCGAATTAAAAAAATATATTCTTTCAAATTTTAACTTTATCCCAGCAAAAGCCCACTCTTTGAACCCTCCCCGACAGCATTTGCGAAAATGCGCTTTTCTCGCCGAGAAACGCATATTTTTAAAAACATGGCTTTGAACACACAGAAAAGCTAGGAAACATGCTGATTCGACTTGAAAAATATATTTGGTCCAATTGTAACTTAATCCCAGCAAAATCCCACTCTTTGCACCCTCCCCGACAGCATTTGCGAAAATGCGCTTTTCTCGCCGAGAAACGCATATTTTTAAAAATAAGACTTGGAACACACAGAAAAGCTTGGAAACATGCTGATTCGACTTAGAAAAATACATTTGGTCCAATTGTAACTTAATCCCAGCAAAAGCCCACTCTTTGCACCCTCCCCGACAGCATTTGCGAAAATGCGCTTTTTTCGCCGAGAAACGCATATTTTTAAAAACATGGATTGGGACACACAGAAAAGCTAGGAAACATGCTAATTCGACTTGGAAAAATATATTTGGTCCAATTGTAACTTAATCCCAGCAAAAGCCCACTCTTTGCACCCTTCCCGACAGCATTTGCGAAAATGCGCTTTTTTCGCCGAGAAACGCATATTTTTAAAAACATGGCTTGGAACACACAGAAAAGCTTGGAAACATGCTAATTCGACTTGGAAAAATATATTTATTCAAATTTTAACTTTATCCCAGCAAAAGCCCACTCTTTGAACCCTCCCCGACAGCATTTGCGAAAATGCTTTTTCGCCGAGAAACGCATATTTTTAAAAACATGGCTTTGAACACACAGAAAAGCTTGGAAACATGCTGATTCGACTTAGAAAAATATATTTGGTCCAATTGTAACTTAATCCCAGCAAAAGCCCACTCTTTGCACCCTCCCCGACAGCATTTGCGAAAATGCGCTTTTTTTCGCCGAGAAACGCATATTTTTAAAAATAAGACTTGGAACACACAGAAAAGCTTGGAAACATGCTGACTCGACTTGGAAAAATATATTTGGTCCAATTGTAACTTAATCCCAGCAAAAGCCCACTCTTTGCACCCTTCCCGACAGCATTTGCGAAAATGCGCTGTTTTTTTGAACGCCGAGAAACGCATATTTTTAAAAACATGGCTTGGAACACACAGAAAAGCTTGGAAACATGCTAATTCGACTTGGAAAAATATATTTTTTCAAATTTTAACTTTATCCCAGCAAAAGCCCACTCTTTGAACCCTCCCCGACAGCATTTGCGAAAATGCGCTTTTCTCGCCGAGAAACGCATATTTTTAAAAACATGGCTTTGAACACACAGAAAAGCTTGGAAACATGCTGATTCGACTTGGAAAAATACATTTGGTCCAATTGTGACTTAATCCCAGCAAAAGACCACTCTTTGCACCCTCCCCGACAGCATTTGCGAAAATGCGCTTTCTTCGCTGAGAAACGCATATTTTTAAAAATATGGCTTGGAACACGCAGAAAAGCTTGGAAGCATACCGATTCGACTTAGAAAAATACATTTGGTCCAATTGTGACTTAATCCCAGCAAAAGCCCACTCTTTGAACCCTCCCCGACAGCATTTGCGAAAATGCGCTTTTTTCGCCGAGAAACGCATATTTTTAAAAACATGGATTGGAACACACAGAAAAGCTTGGAAACATGTTGATTCGACTTAGAAAAATATATTTGGTCCAATTGTAACTTAATCCCAGCAAAAGCCCACTCTTTGCACCCTTCCCGACAGCATTTGCGAAAATGCGCTTATATCGCCGAGAAACGCATATTTTTAAAAACATGGCTTGGAACACACAGAAAAGCTTGGAAACATGATAATTCGACTTGGAAAAATATATTTATTCAAATTTTAACTTTATCCCAGCAAAAGCCCACTCTTTGAACCCTCCCCGACAGCATTTGCGAAAATGCGCTTTTTTCGCCGAGAAACGCATATTTTTAAAAACATGGCTTGGAACACACAGAAAAGCTTGGAAACATGCTGATTCGACTTAGAAAAATATATTTGGTCCAATTGTAACTTAATCCCAGCAAAAGCCCACTCTTTGCCCCTTCCCGACAGCATTTGCGAAAATGCGCTTTTTTCGCCGAGAAACGCATATTTTTAAAAATAAGACTTGGAACACACAGAAAAGCTTGGAAACATGCTGATTCGACTTGGAAAAATATATTTGGTCCAATTGTAACTTAATCCCAGCAAAAGCCCACTCTTTGCACCCTTCCCGACAGCATTTGCGAAATGCGCTTTTTTCGCCGAGAAACGCATATTTTTAAAAACATGGCTTGGAACACACAGAAAAGCTTGGAAACATGCTAATTCGACTTGGAAAAATATATTTATTCAAATTTTACCTTTATTCCAGCAAAAGCCCACTCTTTGAACCCTCCCCGACAGCATTTGCGAAAATGCGCTTTTCTCGCCGAGAAACGCATATTTTTAAAAACATGGCTTTGAACACACAGAAAAGCTTGGAAACATGCTGATTCGACTTGGAAAAATATATTTGGTCCAATTGTAACTTAATCCCAGCAAAAGCCCACTCTTTGCACCCTTCCCGACAGCATTTGCGAAAATGCGCTTTTTTCGCCGAGAAACGCATATTTTTAAAAATAAGACTTGGAACACACAGAAAAGCTTGGAAACATGCTAATTCGACTTGGAAAAATATATTTGGTCCAATTGTAACTTAATCCCAGCAAAAGCCCACTCTTTGCACCCTACCCGACAGCATTTGCGAAAATGCGCTTTTCTCGCCGAAATGCGCTTTTTTTCGCAGAGAAACGCATATTTTTAAAAACATGGCTTGGAACACACAGAAAAGCTTGGAAACATGCTAATTCGTGTCGGAAAAATTTATTTGGTCCAATTGTAACTTAATCCCAGCAAAATCCCACTCTTTGCACCCTCCCCGACAGCATTTGCGAAAATGCGCTTTTTTCGCCGAGAAACGCATATTTTTAAAAATAAGACTTGGAACACACAGAAAAGCTTGGAAACATGCTGATTCGACTCAGAAAAATATATTTGGTCCAATTGTAACTTAATCCCAGCAAAAGCCCACTCTTTGCACCCTCCCCGACAGCATTTGCGAAAATGCGCTTTTCTCGCCGAGAAACGCATATTTTTAAAAACATGGCTTGGAACACACAGAAAAGCTTGGAAACATGCTGATTCGACTTGGAAAAATATATTTGGTCCAATTGTAACTTAATCCCAGCAAAAGCACACTCTTTGAACCCTCCCCGACAGCATTTGCGAAAATGCGCTTTTCTCGCCGAGAAACGCATATTTTTAAAAATAAGACTTGGAACACACAGAAAAGCTTGGAAACATGCTAATTCGACTTGGAAAAATATATTTATTCAAATTTTACTTTTATTCCAGCAAAAGCCCACTCTTTGAACCCTCCCTGACAGCATTTGCGAAAATGCGCTTTTCTCGCCGAGAAACGCATATTTTTAAAAACATGTCTTGGAACACACAGAAATGCTTGGAAACATGCTGATTCGACTTGGAAAAATATATTTGGTCCAATTGTAACTTAATCCCAGCAAAAGCACACTCTTTGAACCCTCCCCGACAGCATTTGCGAAAATGCGCTTTTTTCGCCGAGAAACGCATATTTTTAAAAATAAGACTTGGAACACACAGAAAAGCTTGGAAACATGCTAATTCGACTTGGAAAAATATATTTATTCAAATTTTACCTTTATCCTAACAAAAGCCCACTCTTTGAACCCTCCCCGACACCATTTGCGAAAATGCGCTTTTCTCGCCGAGAAACGCATATTTTTAAAACATGGCTTGGAACACACAGAAAAGCTTGGAAACATGCTGACTCGACTTGGTAAACCTCGTCTCCCCTGCTCCTGCTCGTCCCGCCCACTCCCCTCCCTCTCTGTAAAAGCCGAGCAGCTCACCTGTGAAGCTACTGGCTAGTGATTAGCTTAGCAGCTCGGCTCCCGGAGCTTCTTTTACCATGGAGAAGGAAAAGACAGACACCAGCAAGCGGCCTCTGCTTGCCCAACCGGCGAAGGTCGGAAGAAAACGTAAGTCGACCGAGGAAAAGGAAGCAAACAAGAAGAAACGTGACCGAAGTAGGAACCGAATAAACATCGGGGATTCCGTTGACCGGTGGAGAAGGCTAAAACAGGATTTGGGACTCAAAACAGATGCTCAAACAGCTGACTTTCTGTTGAACAGGTAATTTTTGAGTTTTATTGTGGTAGATGTTGCATAAATCCCCTTCATTAGTCTGTTTCAATACTGGCCTAATGACTGTGAACGTCACCTGTCTGATAATCGCTATGTTTACACATGGTAGCATACGTATTTCACATTGTGAACTACCGTAGATGACTAAATAGTCGCCCGCGTGCAAATACCCACCAGGGCTCTAATAGCCGCCGGGGCCACACAAACACAGATGCGCTAGCGAGACAGGTCGCGCTGGACGACAAAGACCAATGGTTAAATACGCTAATGTACAGTGTTGACATTACTGCTGATCAGCTAGCTCCCTGTGTCGCGGTAACACAGACAAACTGTCTGATGTGCTTGAAGCAGATAAACAATATTGTCATTGCAAAAGTGAATGGTCTTTTATTTATTATCAGCCAGTAATCCAATAGTTTCATTTTCATTGAGTATTTATTTTGTTTCAAGGTGAGTTCTGTTTTGTTTGTTGCTTTCAGCTATGAGAAAAGTCCTATTGCTTCAACGCCAAGGAAGACAGGACCCCAGATACCACCTGCACCACCAGCGGTCTCGACAATTTATTCTGCATCAGATTCTGATCGGTATGTAAGAAGTAACAGGCCTGCATGTTACACAAAAGTGACAATGTAGTTTCGTGTCTCCAACACTGGGTCTGTCATTTTAATCGTTGTCAAGAAGTGTTACTGACCTATTTTGTGAGGTAATGGCATGTCAGTGTTGACTTCTTGCCCTGTTAGTTTGTTGTTGTTGTTGTTGTTGTGAGAAGAGGGTGTTTCAATGTTGAAATACATGGTGAGTACCTATTTTCTAGTGTGAGAAGAGGGTGTTTCAATGTTGAAATACATGGTGAGTACCTATTTTCTAGTGTGTGAAGAAATGTAAATGGAATCTTTTGTGAGATGAGGGTGTGACCACAAATGTACATGGCCTCTTTTGTGAGATGAGAGAGGGCAGACAAGTGTCTGATTTTGCCTTTTGATGCCTGGTTGTCTTTGAGAGGTGTGAAACATTTGTTTGTGTGTTTGCAAAGAGCATCAGAGTACAATTTTGTAAATTTCATTTTGATTTAGGAGTGATACATTTCCATCAGTATTTTAGCTAGATATTGTATTTACATGTAAATGTATAACTTATTTTCTATTTCAGTGGTGGTGATTTCTTGGATGAAGGTGTGTCTGATCCTGCTGTCATCAATACAAAGGACACTACGCAGATGCAGTTGGATGCGAGGTACACATGAACACAAATTTGAATCGTTTACAGTAACTGATTGCATTGAAGATACATTACCAAATGTATTATAGAGACATTGCAGTTTGCGCATACACCTAACATATTTATTTTTCTCTTACTTCAGTGCTGTAACACCTGCATCTGCTGATATTGATGAGAATCAATTTAACGACATTCAAAATTCCATGTAAGTAAGTTTGTGTCAGTTTAGAAAATTATTTGCATGTTTGACACTTTACTTTGTTTCACATACATTTATGTTGCCATATTTTCTCTCTGTCTTTTATAGAATTGACTGGGACTCTGACGATGACACATGGACTCCTAAAAAGGACACACATTCTGTTTCATCAGAGGAGGAAGAATATTCTGATGATGATGATGACGACGATGACGGCGATGATGACGATGACGACGACGATGATGATGATGACGATGATGACGACGACGATGATTCAGACTACAGGCCAAACATTCGTGTGAAGTATGTTAGAACAATTACTTTCACACTTACAAAAAAGTTTAGGTAGCTAGTATAAAATCATTAACCACTGTTGTTCTTCTGACAGGACTGGTGGTGCTTTCAGGTCCACAATATCTCTGGAAACAGTTCCAGTTATTTCAATGGAAGACACCGTCCATGATGAGCCGAACAAGGACCCTGGCACAAAGACACGCCTTCACAAAGATGATTTGAAAATCATGGATGTGCAAGATGTGCTTGAAAAACAATCGAGCATTGTGTACCATGACAGCTTACTACAGCTCGCACAGACTCTGCATCTGCCTGTCAAAGAGTGTCCTCACAAGGACAGACAAACTAAGTGTGAGTGCAAGGCACCAGGACCCTTTGAAATAAATATCAGTTCCAGGGGAACAGCTGCTATAATGGAGTGGGTCAGTATGTTTTTATTGTGTAATTTACTTATTTATTTTACAATATAGTACAGATGTGTCTGTTTACTTGTATAAGACAGATGTAGGCACATCATTTATGTTGCTGTTAACATTTTCTTAATTTCCCTTTTTGCAGATATGTCCACAGGGCCACATTGTGTGGAAATGGGTGTCCCAGCCTCGTTTTAAGCACGGGATGATGGCTGGGGACTTCATGTTGTCAATTAACATCCTTCTTTCGGGAAACAATTTCCGAAAGATTGCGCTCATGTTTGAGTTCCAGAAGTTGGGGATGGTGGACAGGTCCACCTTCTACCGCGTGCAAGACGCTTACTGTGTCGACACAGTGAAAGACTTCTGGAATGAGAAGAGAACTGCAATAATTGACGAGCTTCAGTCTCAGGGACCAGTTGTGGTCTTGGGTGAGTTTTCTGAAAAAGTTTCATTTATACAACAGGACACAAAAATATTAACACACCTTCACACTCAAATCACTTTTCATAAGTCCTGACTAATGAAAAAAAATAAAGCTAAAATGATTCAGTATTTGTCTCTCTGTTCCTTCTTATCTTTAGGAGACGCAAGAATGGACAGTCCTGGCTTCAGTGCCCAGTATTGCACATATACGGCAATGGACAATAACACAAAAAAAATAATAAGCATGATAAACATTGACAAGAGGCAGACCATGCGAAATTCTGTGGCCATGGAGAAGGAGGGATTCATGCAAACCATAGAAAACCTTCAGAAGGAAATTCAACTCGTGGAGTTCTGCACTGATGCCCACATGCAAATTTCGGCACTGTTCAGTAAGATTATTAATAGAGAATTAATATTTCTTTCTTCATAAAATCTGTCAAAAATAAGTTATTATTGTTTAGTTTTTATATTGTCACACAATTACAGTTGATTGTGCAGTGATATCCATTAACAAAAATATTTTATTTTTATTCTCTTCTTTCACAAATGCAGACACTGGAAAATACAAAGACTCTGGAATCAGGCACACATTGGACATGTGGCATGGTTCAAAATCATTGGCCAAAAAACTTCACACAGTAAGCTCCATAATTCTTTGTCAATATATAGATCCATGATTCAGCATACTACTGAACTAAATTTTGAACATGTCTTGTCTTTTTTTTAATTTACAGGCAGGACAGCAGAAAGGCTGCAAAGACCTCCTGAACTGGATCAGCGATATTTGCAATCACTTCTGGTACTGCTGCAAATCAGCAGACACATATGATGATTTCTTTGTAAGTAGTGAGGCCTAAAGACATACATATTATAAAATTTTGGGCTCTTCCTTGTCATAATGACCTATCTGTCCTTAGGAACTGTGGACAGGTGTATTGCACCATGTGACAGATGAGCATGAGTGGGCACTTGGTGCCTGTCAGCACGACACATTGCCAGAGGACAGGGACAAGGCCTGGTTGAAGAAGGGGTCTGAGGCACACTCGAGGCTGACAGAATTGGTGCTTGATGCTCGCTGGCTCAGGAATGTCCACAAATTCCTGAATTTCAGGTAAATTTTTGCCTTGTCCCCTCCCACTCCTCCTCCCACCATGTAAACTCTGATATTTTTTTCCCATGTGAAATTATAAACAGTTCCTATTTCTTTCCATTGTTCTTTCAGGTCAACAGCTGAGCTCGAGTCCTTTCATAATCATCTGCTGATGTACGCAAGCAAGCGGTTCAGCTTTTCACCACCGGTTTATGCGGCCAGAGTCATGCTTGCGGGTCTGGACTACAACCACCACCTCACCAGACCCCCAAAGAGACGACTTGACGGCTCTTTACAGTATGTGTTGTTATACAACTTCCATCCCATTATCTTATTTCATTCCTGAATCTTGATTACTTAGAAAACATAAACTATCAACAACAAACTAATTTTTTGACATTAGTTTGATGAGCTTAAAATTATGTGTATGCTTCTTTTGTTTGCAGATACGGGAAGGTCTTCAATAAGAAGTCGAGAAAATGGAGCCTGTACACGATAAAACAACCAAATGACTACGGCTACATCAAAGAGCTGCAGGCTGCCATCATCCACAAACGACTGTCCAGCATAAAAATGCCCAGGAAGTCCCAGACGAGGCCTGATGACCCCCGCAGCCTTGGAGTTTTGTCTGGGGTGCCTGCTCCAACGACAGGACAGCTCCTCAGCACACAAATCAGCAGAGGCCTTGGTGAGTTAGATGTGAATATGTGAGTATGTGAGTAATACATTAAAAAAAAGGCTTATAATTTGTTTTTGTTTTTTCTTGTAGGTCAGTCCCTTCCAAAATAGCCTGCGGCTAACAAACAACTAAGACATCGCTCTTATTTTGCACTATCTTTGCCTTATGTACATTTGTAAAAAATAATTACTGTAGTGTAACTTCATTGCAAACTTCATTGCAATAAAATATGTTTCAAATGAATATAATTTGTGTTTTGAGTGGATTTTATTATGAGTGTTATGTTCAAAAAGACCAAGCAATGACATTAATTTTCACTTTTTATTGAAATAAACACAGGACAAATAAATAACAGGTGATGAACATGAACTCTGAACATAAATCTACTAAAATAAAAACTATGGAAAAATCAAATCACACTCAAAACAACTCAAAAATCAATCAGATTCTGCTGGGGATAAAACCCACGTACTGCCCGTTAGGGTCTGGAAAACGGTCCCTTATCCGCCACACACAGCAGCTGGGAATAACGACACGGCGTCCGCTTCCCAGTGAGCCATGTTGCCACACAACCCACTGCCTGTATGCAGCATAACGGAACTGTCTGTTGCTCTGCCCGCGGTCCTGAGGATCCTCCTGAGCTCTGAGATCGTTCCATAATCTTCGAGCAATCCTCAGGTGGCCCTCCATTAAAACATAGACGTCCATGTGAGGCATAACCGATAGACAGTCTTGGGGTGGGGAGAGACAACATTTGCGCTCAATGTCTGTAGGCATCTCCCTACAATTTGAGCACACGCACCAGGAAGGAGCAGCAGATGAGGCTTGAACTGGTGGACCTGATGGCTGCCGAAGCCTCAAATCGAATATCAGGGAGGGATCATGGTGCAGTACCTCCCGCAGCATTTGGTGGCTCTGCTGCAGATCCAAGCTCCCAATCAAGGCCTGCAATGACAAAGACAGTAAGAATGTTATTGTGGCGAATCCATATAAAATAATACATCTGAAAAGGTCATTTTAGTATTATACATATAAATCAATTATGTAAACATTTATGACATGTCTAAATATCATGCCTGTCTTGTGAAATACACATCAGTACAGTACAAAGATAAATGGATAAAGTAGATATTGAAAAGACCAAGCACATACAGATAGACATGTATTATTACACTCCAGCAAACGAAAAAACAAAACAAATTTGAGCAATCTGTGTGTGTTGTTTTAGAAGATGTTTGCATAACTACTCAGCTAAATCAACAAACAAAAATAAATAAGATAACTTAGGCCTACGTCTTCATATGCAGTGCGTTGCTCGTGAAGATCTTGGACTCGCTGGAGGTCAGCGGCTGACAGCGCTAAATCCAGACTAGATCCTCGGCCTCGGCCTCGACCGCGGCCTCGGCCGCGGCCTCGGCCGCGGCCTCTACCTCTGCCTCTCTCTCCTCTTCCCCTCCCTCCTCTTCCCCGTCCCTGTCTTCGGCCGGTGGATGGGCCCGGGACAGGGTCGGACATGCTCTCATCGGAACTCTAAAATAATACGTTCAATATATAAGAAGTGAGCTAAATTACTAGCATAGTGACGTTTTTCACAGTAGGCTACAATGGCTACAAGAGATAACGTTAGCTGCTCAAAGTAACTTAGCTGTAAATGCTAACGCTATGCTAGCTGGCAGCCGTGAACATACGGTAGTATTAATATGGATTTTAATGACTATAATATAATAATTACCTGTGAATACGAGTCCGACATTCTGCTATTCAGAATGGCTTGGTTGTTGTGGTCTTCTGACGGCCGGCTCCTTGCTCTGGCACTTGGAAAAGTATATTTATTCAAATTTTACTTTTATTCCAGCAAAAGCCCACTCTTTGAACCCTCCCTGACAGCATTTGCGAAAATGCACTTTTCTCGCCGAGAAACGCATATTTTTAAAAACATGTCTTGGAACACACAGAAATGCTTGGTAACATGTTGATTCGACTTGGAAAAATATATTTGGTCCAATTGTAACTTAATCCCAGCAAAAGCACACTCTTTGAACCCTCCCCGACAGCATTTGCGAAAATGCGCTTTTTTCGCCGAGAAACGCATATTTTTAAAAATAAGACTTGGAACACACAGAAAAGCTTGGAAACATGCTAATTCGACTTGGAAAAATATATTTATTCAAATTTTACTTTTATTCCAGCAAAAACCCACTCTTTGAACCCTCCCTGACAGCATTTGCGAAAATGCGCTTTTCTCGCCGAGAAACGCATATTTTTAAAAACATGTCTTGGAACACACAGAAATGCTTGGAAACATGCTGATTCGACTTGGAAAAATATATTTGGTCCAATTGTAACTTAATCCCAGCAAAAGCACACTCTTTGAACCCTCCCCGACAGCATTTGCGAAAATGCGCTTTTTTCGCCGAGAAACGCATATTTTTAAAAATAAGACTTGGAACACACAGAAAAGCTTGGAAACATGCTGATTCGATTTAGAAAAATATAATTGGTCCAATTGTAACTTAATCCCAGCAAAAGCCCACTCTTTGCACCCTTCCCGACAGCATTTGCGAAAATGCGCTTTTTTCGCCGAGAAACGCATATTTTTAAAAACATGGCTTGGAACACACAGAAAAGCTTGGAAACATGCTAATTCGACTTGGAAAAATATATTTATTCAAATTTTACCTTTATTCCAGCAAAAGCCCACTCTTTGAACCCTCCCCGACAGCATTTGCGAAAATGCGCTTTTCTCGCCGAGAAACGCATATTTTTAAAAACATGGCTTTGAACACACAGAAAAGCTAGTAAACATGCTAATTCGACTTGGAAAAATATATTTGGTCCAATTGTAACTTAATCCCAGCAAAAGCACACTCTTTGCACCCTTCCCGACAGCATTTGCGAAAATGCGCTTTTTTCGCCGAGAAACGCATATTTTTAAAAACATGGCTTGGAACACACAGAAAAGCTTGGAAACATGCTAATTCGACTTGGAAAATATATTTATTCAAATTTTACTTTTATTCCAGCAAAAGCCCACTCTTTGAACCCTCCCTGACAGCATTTGCGAAAATGCGCTTTTCTCGCCGAGAAACGCATATTTTTAAAAACATGGCTTGGAACACACAGAAATGCTTGGAAACATGCTGATTCGACTTGGAAAAATATATTTGGTCCAATTGTAACTTAATCCCAGCAAAAGCCCACTCTTTGAACCCTCCCCGACAGCATTTGCGAAAATGCGCTTTTTTCGCCGAGAAACGCATATTTTTAAAAATAAGACTTGGAACACACAGAAAAGCTTGGAAACATGCTAATTCGACTTGGAAAAATATATTTATTCAAATTTTACTTTTATTCCAGCAAAAGCCCACTCTTTGAACCCTCCCTGACAGCATTTGCGAAAATGCGCTTTTCTCGCCGAGAAACGCATATTTTTAAAAACATGTCTTGGAACACACAGAAAAGCTTGGAAACATGCTGATTCGACTTAGAAAAATATATTTGGTCCAATTGTAACTTAATCCCAGCAAAAGCCCACTCTTTGCACCCTTCCCGACAGCATTTGCGACAATGCGCTTTTTTCGCCGAGAAACGCATATTTTTAAAAACATGGCTTGGAACACACAGAAAAGCTTGGAAACATGCTAATTCGACTTGGAAAAATATATTTATTCAAATTTTACCTTTATTCCAGCAAAAGCCCACTCTTTGAACCCTCCCCGACAGCATTTGCGAAAATGCGCTTTTCTCGCCGAGAAACGCATATTTTTAAAAACATGGCTTTGAACACACAGAAAAGCTTGGAAACATGCTGATTCGACTTAGAAAAATATATTTGGTCCAATTGTAACTTAATCCCAGCAAAAGCCCACTCTTTGCACCCTCCCGACAGCATTTGCGAAAATGCGCTTTTTTTCGCCGAGAAACGCATATTTTTAAAAATAAGACTTGGAACACACAGAAAAGCTTGGAAACATGCTGATTCGATTTAGAAAAATATAATTGGTCCAATTGTAACTTAATCCCAGCAAAAGCCCACTCTTTGCACCCTTCCCGACAGCATTTGCGAAAATGCGCTTTTCTCGCCGAGAAACGCATATTTTTAAAAAATGGCTTGGAACACACAGAAAAGCTTGGAAACATGCTAATTCGACTTGGAAAAATATATTTGGTCCAATTGTAACTTAATCCCAGCAAAAGCCCACTCTTTGCACCCTTCCCGACAGCATTTGCGAAAATGCGCTTTTCTCGCCGAGAAACGCATATTTTTAAAAACATGGCTTTGAACACACAGAAAAGCTTGGAAACATGCTGATTCGACTTAAAAAAATATATTTGGTCCAATTGTAACTTAATCCCAGCAAAAGCCCACTCTTTGCACCCTCCCCGACAGCATTTGCGAAAATGCGCTTTTCTCGCCGAGAAACGCATATTTTTAAAACATGGCTTGGAACACAGAGAAAAGCTTGGAAACATGCTGATTCGACTCAGAAAAATATATTTGGTCCAATTGTAACTTAATCCCAGCAAAAGCCCACTCTTTGCACCCTCCCCGACAGCATTTGCGAAAATGCGCTTTTTTCGCCGAGAAACGCATATTTTTAAAAATAAGACTTGGAACACACAGAAAAGCTTGGAAACATGCTGATTCGACTTAGAAAAATATATTTGGTCCAATTGTAACTTAATCCCAGCAAAAGCCCACTCTTTGCACCCTTCCCGACAGCATTTGCGAAAATGCGCTTTTTTCGCCGAGAAACGCATATTTTTAAAAATAAGACTTGGAACACACAGAAAAGCTTGGAAACATGCTGATTCGATTTAGAAAAATATATTTGGTCCAATTGTAACTTAATCCCAGCAAAAGCCCACTCTTTGCACCCTTCCCGACAGCATTTGCGAAAATGCGCTTTTTTCGCCGAGAAACGCATATTTTTAAAAACATGGCTTGGAACACACAGAAAAGCTTGGAAACATGCTAATTCGACTTGGAAAAATATATTTATTCAAATTTTAACTTTATTCCAGCAAAAGCCCACTCTTTGAACCCTCCCCGACAGCATTTGCGAAAATGCGCTTTTCTCGCCGAGAAACGCATATTTTTAAAAACATGGCTTGGAACACACAGAAAAGCTTGGAAACATGCTGATTCGACTTGTAAAAATATATTTGGTCCAATTGTAACTTAATCCCAGCAAAAGCCCACTCTTTGCACCCTCCCCGACAGCATTTGCGAAAATGCGCTTTTGTCGCCGAGAAACGCATATTTTTAAAAATAAGACTTGGAACACACAGAAAAGCTTGGAAACATGCTAATTCGACTTGGAAAAAAATATATTTGGTCCAATTGTAACTTAATCCCAGCAAAAGCCCACTCTTTGCACCCTCCCCGACAGCATTTGCGAAAATGCGCTTTTTTCGCCGAGAAACGCATATTTTTAAAAAATAAGACTTGGAACACACAGAAAAGCTTGGAAACATGCTGATTCGATTTAGAAAAATATATTTGGTCCAATTGTAACTTAATCCCAGCAAAAGCCCACTCTTTGCACCCTCCCCGACAGCATTTGCGAAAATGCGCTTTTATCGCCGAGAAACGCATATTTTTAAAAAAATGTCTTTGAACACACAGAAAAGCTTGGAAACATGCTGATTCGACTTGGAAAAATATATTTGGTCCAATTGTAACTTAATCCCAGCAAAAGCCCACTCTTTGAACCCTCCCCGACAGCATTTGCGAAAATGCGCTTTTTTCGCCGAGAAACGCATATTTTTAAAAATAAGACTTGGAACACACAGAAAAGCTTGGAAACATGCTAATTCGACTTGGAAAAATATATTTATTCAAATTTTAACGTTATCCCAGCAAAAGCCCACTCTTTGAACCCTCCCCGACACCATTTGCGAAAATGCGCTTTTCTCGCCGAGAAACGCATATTTTTAAAACATGGCTTGGAACACACAGAAAAGCTTGGAAACATGCTGACTCGACTTGGAAAAATATATTTGGTCCAATTGTAACTTAATCCCAGCAAAAGCCCACTCTTTGCACCCTTCCCGACAGCATTTGCGAAAATGCGCTTTTCTCGCCGAGAAACGCATATTTTTGCAAACATGGCTTGGAACACACAGAAAAGCTAGGAAACATGCTAATTCGACTTGGAAAAATATATTTGGTCCAATTGTAACTTAATCCCAGCAAAAGCCCACTCTTTGCACCCTTCCCGACAGCATTTGCGAAAATGCGCTTTTTTCGCCGAGAAACGCATATTTTTAAAAACATGGCTTGGAACACACAGAAAAGCTTGGAAACATGCTAATTCGACTTGGAAAAATATATTTATTCAAATTTTACTTTTATTCCAGCAAAAGCCCACTCTTTGAACCCTCCCTGACAGCATTTGCGAAAATGCGCTTTTCTCGCCGAGAAACGCATATTTTTAAAAACATGTCTTGGAACACACAGAAATGCTTGGAAACATGCTGATTCGACTTGGAAAAATATATTTGGTCCAATTGTAACTTAATCCCAGCAAAAGCCCACTCTTTGAACCCTCCCCGACAGCATTTGCGAAAATGCGCTTTTTTCGCCGAGAAACGCATATTTTTAAAAATAAGACTTGGAACACACAGAAAAGCTTGGAAACATGCTAATTCGACTTGGAAAAATATATTTATTCAAATTTTACTTTTATTCCAGCAAAAGCCCACTCTTTGAACCCTCCCTGACAGCATTTGCGAAAATGCGCTTTTCTCGCCGAGAAACGCATATTTTTAAAAACATGTCTTGGAACACACAGAAATGCTTGGAAACATGCTGATTCGACTTGGAAAAATATATTTGGTCCAATTGTAACTTAATCCCAGCAAAAGCACACTCTTTGAACCCTCCCCGACAGCATTTGCGAAAATGCGCTTTTATCGCCGAGAAACGCATATTTTTAAAAATAAGACTTGGAACACACAGAAAAGCTTGGAAACATGCTGATTCGACTTGGAAAAATATATTTGGTCCAATTGTAACTTAATACCAGCAAAAGCCCACTCTTTGCACCCTTCCCGACAGCATTTGCGAAAATGCGCTTTTTTCGCCGAGAAACGCATATTTTTAAAAACATGGCTTGGAACACACAGAAAAGCTTGGAAACATGCTAATTCGACTTGGAAAAATATATTTGGTCAAATTGTAACTTAATCCCAGCAAAAGCCCACTCTTTGAACCCTCCCCGACAGCATTTGCGAAAATGCGCTTTTCTCGCCGAGAAACGCATATTTTTAAAAACATGGCTTGGAACACACAGAAAAGCTTGGAAACATGCTAATTCGACTTGGAAAAATATATTTATTCAAATTTTACTTTTATTCCAGCAAAAGCCCACTCTTTGAACCCTCCCTGACAGCATTTGCGAAAATGCGCTTTTCTCGCCGAGAAACGCATATTTTTAAAAACATGGCTTGGAACACACAGAAAAGCTTGGAAACATGCTGATTCGACTTGGAAAAATATATTTGGTCCAATTGTAACTTAATCCCAGCAAAAGCCCACTCTTTGAACCCTCCCCGACAGCATTTGCGAAAATGCGCTTTTTTCGCCGAGAAACGCATATTTTTAAAAATAAGACTTGGAACACACAGAAAAGCTTGGAAACATGCTAATTCGACTTGGAAAAATATATTTATTCAAATTTTACTTTTATTCCAGCAAAAGCCCACTCTTTGAACCCTCCCTGACAGCATTTGCGAAAATGCGCTTTTCTCGCCGAGAAACGCATATTTTTAAAAACATGGCTTTGAACACACAGAAAAGCTTGGAAACATGCTGATTCGACTTAGAAAAATATATTTGGTCCAATTGTAACTTAATCCCAGCAAAAGCCCACTCTTTGCACCCTCCCCGACAGCATTTGCGAAAATGCGCTTTTTTCGCCGAGAAACGCATATTTTTAAAAACATGGCTTGGAACACACAGAAAAGCTTGGAAACATGCTAATTCGACTTGGAAAAATATATTTATTCAAATTTTAACTTTATTCCAGCAAAAGCCCACTCTTTGAACCCTCCCCGACAGCATTTGCGAAAATGCGCTTTTCTCGCCGAGAAACGCATATTTTTAAAAACATGGCTTGGAACACACAGAAAAGCTTGGAAACATGCTGATTCGACTTAGAAAAATATATTTGGTCCAATTGTAACTTAATCCCAGCAAAAGCCCACTCTTTGCACCCTCCCCGACAGCATTTGCGAAAATGCGCTTTTTTCGCCGAGAAACGCATATTTTTAAAAATAAGACTTGGAACACACAGAAAAGCTTGGAAACATGCTGATTCGACTTAGAAAAATATATTTGGTCCAATTGTAACTTAATCCCAGCAAAAGCCCACTCTTTGCACCCTGCCCGACAGCATTTGCGAAAATGCGCATTTCTCGCCGAGAAACGCATATTTTTAAAAATCTGGCTTGGAACACACAGAAATGCTTGGAAACATGCTAATTCGACTTGGAAAAATATATTTCGTCAAATTGTAACTTAATCCCACCAAAATCACACTCTTTGAACCCTCCCCGACAGCATTTGCGAAAATGCGCTTTTCTCGCCGAGAAACGCATATTTTTAAAAACATGGCTTTGAACACACAGAAAAGCTTGGAAACATGCTGATTCGACTTAAAAAAATATATTTGGTCCAATTGTAACTTAATCCCAGCAAAAGCCCACTCTTTGCACCCTCCCCGACAGCATTTGCGAAAATGCGCTTTTCTCGCCGAGAAACGCATATTTTTAAAACATGGCTTGGAACACACAGAAAAGCTTGGAAACATGCTGATTCGACTAATAAAAATATATTTGGTCCAATTGTAAATTAATCCCAGCAAAAGCCCACTCTTTGAACCCTCCCCGACAGCATTTGCGAAAATGCGCTTTTCTCGCCGAGAAACGCATATTTTTAAAAACATGGCTTTGAACACACAGAAAAGCTTGGAAACATGCTGATTCGACTTGGAAAAATATATTTGGTCCAATTGTAACTTAATCCCAGCAAAAGCCCACTCTTTGCACCCTTCCCGACAGCATTTGCGAAAATGCGCTTTTCTCGCCGAGAAACGCATATTTTTAAAAACATGGCTTGGAACACACAGAAAAGCTTGGAAACATGCTGATTCGACTTAGAAAAATATATTTATTCAAATTTTACTTTTATTCCAGCAAAAGCCCACTCTTTGAACCCTCCCTGACAGCATTTGCGAAAATGCGCTTTTCTCGCCGAGAAACGCATATTTTTAAAAACATGGCTTGGAACACACAGAAAAGCTTGGAAACATGCTGATTCGACTTGGAAAAATATATTTGGTCCAATTGTAACTTAATCCCAGCAAAAGCACACTCTTTGAACCCTCCCCGACAGCATTTGCGAAAATGCGCTTTTCTCGCCGAGAAACGCATATTTTTAAAAATAAGACTTGGAACACACAGAAAAGCTTGGAAACATGCTAATTCGACTTGGAAAAATATATTTATTCAAATTTTACTTTTATTCCAGCAAAAGCCCACTCTTTGAACCCTCCCCGACACCATTTGCGAAAATGCGCTTTTCTCGCCGAGAAACGCATATTTTTAAAACATGGCTTGGAACACACAGAAAAGCTTGGAAACATGCTGACTCGACTTGGAAAAATATATTTGGTCCAATTGTAACTTAATCCCAGCAAAAGCCCACTCTTTGAACCCTCCCCGACAGCATTTGCGAAAATGCGCTTTTTTCGCCGAGAAACGCATATTTTTAAAAATAAGACTTGGAACACACAGAAAAGCTTGGAAACATGCTAATTCGACTTTGAAAAATATATTTATTCAAATTTTACCTTTATCCCAGCAAAAGCCCACTCTTTGAACCCTCCCCGACAGCATTTGCGAAAATGCGCTTTTCTCGCCGAGAAACGCATATTTTTTTTAAAAACATGGCTTAGAACACACAGAAAAGCTTGGAAACATGCTGATTCCACTTGGAAAAATATATTTGGTCCAATTGTAACTTAATCCCAGCAAAAGCACACTCTTTGCACCCTCCCCGACAGCATTTGCGAAAATGCGCTTTTCTCGCCGAGAAACGCATATTTTTGCAAACATGGCTTGGAACACACAGAAAAGCTTGGAAACATGCTAATTCGTGTCGGAAAAATGTATTTGGTCCAATTGTAACTCAATCCCAGCAAAATCCCACTCTTTGCACCCTCCCCGACAGCATTTGCGAAAATGCGCTTTTTTCGCCGAGAAACGCATATGTTTAAAAACATGGCTTTGAACACACAGAAAAGCTTGGAAACATGCTGATTCGACTTGGAAAAATATATTTGGTCCAATTGTAACTTAATCCCAGCAAAAGCCCACTCTTTGAACCCTCCCCGACAGCATTTGCGAAAATGCGCTTTTTTCGCCGAGAAACGCATATTTTTAAAAATAAGACTTGGAACACACAGAAAAGCTTGGAAACATGCTAATTCGACTTGGAAAAATATATTTATTCAAATTTACCTTTATCCCAGCAAAAGCCCACTCTTTGAACCCTCCCTGACAGCATTTGCGAAAATGCGCTTTTCTCGCCGAGAAACGCATATTTTTAAAAACATGGCTTTGAACACACAGAAAAGCTTGGAAACATGCTGATTCGACTTGGAAAAATATATTTGGTCCAATTGTAACTTAATCCCAGCAAAAGCCCACTCTTTGCACCCTTCCCGACAGCATTTGCGAAAATGCGCTTTTTTTCGCCGAGAAACGCATATTTTTAAAAACATGGCTTTGGAACACACAGAAAAGCTTGGAAACATGCTAATTCGACTTGGAAAAATATATTTATTCAAATTTTACCTTTATTCCAGCAAAAGCCCACTCTTTGAACCCTCCCCTACAGCATTTGCGAAAATGCGCTTTTCTCGCCGAGAAACGCATATTTTTAAAAACATGGCTTGGAACACACAGAAAAGCTTGGAAATATGCTGATTCGACTTGGAAAAATATATTTGGTCCAATTTTAACTTAATCCCAGCAAAAGCCCACTCTTTGAACCCTCCCCGACAGCATTTGCGAAAATGCGCTTTTCTCGCCGAGAAACGCATATTTTTAAAACATGGCTTGGAACACACAGAAAAGCTTGGAAACATGCTGACTCGACTTGGAAAAATATTTGGTCCAATTGTAACTTAATCCCAGCAAAAGCCCACTCTTTGAACCCTCCCCGACAGCATTTGCGAAAATGCGCTTTTTTCGCCGAGAAACGCATATTTTTAAAAACATGGCTTGGAACACACAGAAAAGCTTGGAAACATGCTGATTCGACTTGGAAAAATATATTTGGTCCAATTGTAACTTAATCCCAGCAAAAGCCCACTCTTTGCACCCTCCCCGACAGCATTTGCGAAAATGCGCTTTTTTCGCCGAGAAACGCATATTTTTAAAAACATGGCTTGGAACACACAGAAAAGCTTGGAAACATGCTAATTCGACTTGGAAAAATATATTTATTCAAATTTTACCTTTATTCCAGCAAAAGCCCACTCTTTGAACCCTCCCCGACAGCATTTGCGAAAATGCGCTTTTCTCGCCGAGAAACGCATATTTTTAAAAACATGGCTTGGAACACACAGAAAAGCTTGGAAACATGCTGATTCGACTTGGAAAAATATATTTGGTCCAATTGTAACTTAATCCCAGCAAAAGCCCACTCTTTGAACCCTCCCCGACAGCATTTGCGAAAATGCGCTTTTTTCGAGAAACGCATATTTTTAAAAATATGACTTGGAAGACACAGAAATGCTTGGAAACATGCTGATTCGATTTAGAAAAATACAATTGGTCCAATTGTAACTTAATCCCAGCAAAAGCCCACTCTTTGCACCCTTCCCGACAGCATTTGCGAAAATGCGCTTTTTTCCGCCGAGAAACGCATATTTTTAAAAACATGGCTTGGAACACACAGAAAAGCTTGGAAACATGCTAATTCGACTTGGAAAAATATATTTATTCAAATTTTACCTTTATTCCAGCAAAAGCCCACTCTTTGAACCCTCCCCGACAGCATTTGCGAAAATGCGCTTTTCTCGCCGAGAAACGCATATTTTTAAAAACATGGCTTTGAACACACAGAAAAGCTTGGAAACATGCTGATTCGACTTTGAAAAATACATTTGGTCCAATTGTAACTTAATCCCAGCAAAAGCCCACTCTTTGCACCCTCCCCGACAGCATTTGCGAAAATGCGCTTTTTTCGCCGAGAAACGCATATTTTTAAAAATAAGACTTGGAACACACAGAAAAGCTTGGAAACATGCTGATTCGATTTAGAAAAATATATTTGGTCCAATTGTAACTTAATCCCAGCAAAAGCCCACTCTTTGCACCCTCCCCGACAGCATTTGCGAAAATGCGCTTTTTTTTTTCCGAGAAACGCATATTTTTAAAAACATGGCTTGGAACACACAGAAAAGCTTGGAAACATGCTAATTCGACTTGGAAAAATATATTTGGTCCAATTGTAACTTAATCCCAGCAAAAGCCCACTCTTTGCACCCTCCCCGACAGCATTTGCGAAAATGCGCTTTTTTTCGCCGAGAAACGCATATTTTTAAAAACATGGCTTTGAACACACAGAAAAGCTTGGAAACATGCTGATTCGATTTAGAAAAATATATTTGGTCCAATTGTAACTTAATCCCAGCAAAAGCCCACTCTTTGCACCCTTCCCGACAGCATTTGCGAAAATGCGCTTTTTTCGCCGAGAAACGCATATTTTTAAAAACATGGCTTGGAACACACAGAAAAGCTTGGAAACATGCTAATTCGACTTGGAAAAATATATTTGGTCCAATTGTAACTTAATCCCAGCAAAAGCCCACTCTTTGCACCCTTCCCGACAGCATTTGCGAAAATGCGCTTTTTTCGCCGAGAAACGCATATTTTTAAAAACATGGCTTGGAACACACAGAAAAGCTTGGAAACATGCTAATTCGACTTGGAAAAATATATTTATTCAAATTTTACTTTTATTCCAGCAAAAGCCCACTCTTTGAACCCTCCCTGACAGCATTTGCGAAAATGCGCTTTTCTCGCCGAGAAACGCATATTTTTAAAAACATGTCTTGGAACACACAGAAAAGCTTGGAAACATGCTGATTCGACTTGGAAAAATATATTTGGTCCAATTGTAACTTAATCCCAGCAAAAGCCCACTCTTTGAACCCTCCCCGACAGCATTTGCGAAAATGCGCTTTTTTCGCCGAGAAACGCATATTTTTAAAAATAAGACTTGGAACACACAGAAAAGCTTGGAAACATGCTAATTCGACTTGGAAAAATATATTTATTCAAATTTTACTTTTATCCCAGCAAAAGCCCACTCTTTGAACCCTCCCCGACAGCATTTGCGAAAATGCGCTTTTCTCGCCGAGAAACGCATATTTTTAAAAACATGGCTTGGAACACACAGAAAAGCTTGGAAACATGCTGATTCGACTTGGAAAAATATATTTGTCCAATTGTAACTTAATCCCAGCAAAAGCCCACTCTTTGAACCCTCCCCGACAGCATTTGCGAAAATGCGCTTTTTTCGCCGAGAAACGCATATTTTTAAAAATATGACTTGGAACACACAGAAAAGCTTGGAAACATGCTAATTCGACTTGGAAAAATATATTTGGTCCAATTGTAACTTAATCCCAGCAAAAGCCCACTCTTTGCACCCTTCCCGACAGCATTTGCGAAAATGCGCTTTTCTCGCCGAGAAACGCATATTTTTAAAAACATGGCTTGGAACACACAGAAAAGCTTGGAAACATGCTAATTCGACTTGGAAAAATATATTTGGTCCAATTGTAACTTAATCCCAGCAAAAGCCCACTCTTTGAACCCTCCCCGACAGCATGTGCGAAAATGCGCTTTTTTCGCCGAGAAACGCATATTTTTAAAAACATGGCTTGGAACACACAGAAAAGCTTGGAAACATGCTAATTCGACTTGGAAAAATATATTTATTCAAATTTTAACTTTATTCCAGCAAAAGCCCACTCTTTGAACCCTCCCTGACAGCATTTGCGAAAATGCGCTTTTCTCGCCGAGAAACGCATATTTTTAAAAACATGGCTTGGAACACACAGAAATGCTTGGAAACATGCTGATTCGACTTGGAAAAATATATTTGGTCCAATTGTAACTTAATCCCAGCAAAAGCCCACTCTTTGAACCCTCCCCGACAGCATTTGCGAAAATGCGCTTTTTTCGCCGAGAAACGCATATTTTTAAAAATAAGACTTGGAACACACAGAAAAGCTTGGAAACATGCTGACTCGACTTGGAAAAATATATTTGGTCCAATTGTAACTTAATCCCAGCAAAAGCCCACTCTTTGCACCCTTCCCGACAGCATTTGCGAAAATGCGCTTTTCTCGCCGAGAAACGCATATTTTTAAAAACATGGCTTGGAACACACAGAAAAGCTTGGAAACATGCTGATTCGACTTGGAAAAATATATTTATTCAAATTTTAACTTAATCCCAGCAAAGGCCCACTCTTTAAACCCTCCCCGACAGCATTTGCGAAAATGCGCTTTTTTCGCCGAGAAACGCATATTTTTGCAAACATGGCTTGGAACACACAGAAAAGCTTGGAAACATGCTGATTCGACTTGGAAAAATATATTTGGTCCAATTGTAACTTAATCCCAGCAAAAGGCCACTCTTTGAACCCTCCCCGACAGCATTTGCGAAAATGCGCTTTTCTCGCCGAGAAACGCATATTTTTAAAACATGGCTTGGAACACACAGAAAAGCTTGGAAACATGCTGATTCGACTTGGAAAAATATATTTGGTCCAATTGTAACTTAATCCCAGCAAAAGCCCACTCTTTGAACCCTCCCCGACAGCATTTGCGAAAATGCGCTTTTTTCGCCGAGAAACGCATATTTTTAAAAACATGGCTTTGAACACACAGAAAAGCTTGGAAACATGCTAATTCGACTTGGAAAAATATATTTTGTCCAATTGTAACTTAATCCCAGCAAAAGCCCACTCTTTGCACCCTTCCCGACAGCATTTGCGAAAATGCGCTTTTCTCGCCGAGAAACGCATATTTTTAAAAACATGGCTTGGAACACACAGAAAAGCTTGGAAACATGCTGATTCGACTTGGAAAAATATATTTGGTCAAATTTTAACTTAATCCCAGCAAAAGCCCACTCTTTGAACCCTCCCCGACAGCATTTGCGAAAATGCGCTTTTTTCGCCGAGAAACGCATATTTTTAAAAACATGGCTTGGAACACACAGAAAAGCTTGGAAACATGCTGATTCGACTTGGAAAAATATATTTGGTCCAATTGTAACTTAATCCCAGCAAAAGCCCACTCTTTGCACCCTCCCCGACAGCATTTGCGAAAATGCGCTTTTTTCGCCGAGAAACGCATATTTTTAAAAAAAAGGCTTGGAACACACAGAAAAGCTTGGAAACATGCTGATTCGACTTAGAAAAATACATTTGGTCCAATTGTAACTTAATCCCAGCAAAAGCCCACTCTTTGCACCCTCCCCGACAGCATTTGCGAAAATGCGCTTTTCTCGCCGAGAAACGCATATTTTTAAAAACATGGATTGGAACACACAGAAAAGCTTGGAAACATGCTGATTCGACTTGGAAAAATATATTTGGTCCAATTGTAACTTAATCCCAGCAAAAGCCCACTCTTTGCACCCTTCCCGACAGCA
Organism: Decapterus maruadsi; assembly: GCA_030347415.2. Taxonomy (NCBI): domain Eukaryota; kingdom Metazoa; phylum Chordata; class Actinopteri; order Carangiformes; family Carangidae; genus Decapterus; species Decapterus maruadsi. The sequence continues at coordinate 14,219 of JARUPV020000247.1, read as the reverse complement.
TTTGCGAAAATGCGCTTTTTTCGCCGAGAAACGCATATTTTTAAAAACATGGCTTGGAACACACAGAAAAGCTTGGAAACATGCTAATTCGACTTGGAAAAATATATTTATTCAAATTTTACTTTTATTCCAGCAAAAGCCCACTCTTTGAACCCTCCCTGACAGCATTTGCGAAAATGCGCTTTTCTCGCCGAGAAACGCATATTTTTAAAACATGGCTTGGAACACACAGAAAAGCTTGGAAACATGCTGATTCGACTTGGAAAAATATATTTGGTCCAATTGTAACTTAATCCCAGCAAAAGCACACTCTTTGAACCCTCCCCGACAGCATTTGCGAAAATGCGCTTTTTTCGCCGAGAAACGCATATTTTTAAAAATAAGACTTGGAACACACAGAAAAGCTTGGAAACATGCTGATTCGACTTAGAAAAATATATTTGGTCCAATTGTAACTTAATCCCAGCAAAAGCCCACTCTTTGCACCCTCCCCGACAGCATTTGCGAAAATGCGCTTTTTTCGCCGAGAAACGCATATTTTTAAAAACATGGCTTGGAACACACAGAAAAGCTTGGAAACATGCTAATTCGACTTGGAAAAATATATTTATTCAAATTTTAACTTTATCCCAGCAAAAGCCCACTCTTTGAACCCTCCCCGACAGCATTTGCGAAAATGCGCTTTTCTCGCCGAGAAACGCATATTTTTAAAAACATGGCTTGGAACACACAGAAAAGCTTGGAAACATGCTGATTCGACTTAGAAAAATATATTTGGTCCAATTGTAACTTAATCCCAGCAAAAGCCCACTCTTTGCACCCTCCCCGACAGCATTTGCGAAAATGCGCTTTTTTCGCCGAGAAACGCATATTTTTAAAAACATAAGGCTTTGGAACACACAGAAAAGGTTGGAAACAAGCTAATTCGACTTAGAAAAATATATCTGGTCCAATTGTAACCTAATCCCTGCAAAAGCCCACTTTTGCACCCTCCCGACAGCATTTGCGAAAATGCGCTTTTCTCGCCGAGAAACGCATATTTTTAAAAACATGGCTTGGAACACACAGAAAAGCTTGGAAACATGCTGATTCGACTTGGAAAAATATATTTGGTCCAATTGTAACTTAATCCCAGCAAAAGCCCACTCTTTGAACCCTCCCCGACAGCATTTGCGAAAATGCGCTTTTCTCGCCGAGAAACGCATATTTTTAAAAACATGGCTTGGAACACACAGAAAAGCTTGGAAACATGCTAATTCGACTTGGAAAAATATATTTGGTCAAATTTTTACTTTATCCCAGCAAAAGCCCACTCTTTGAACCCTCCCTGACAGCATTTGCGAAAATGCGCTTTTCTCGCCGAGAAACGCATATTTTTAAAAACATGGCTTGGAACACACAGAAAAGCTTGGAAACATGCTGATTCGACTTGGAAAAATATATTTGGTCCAATTGTAACTTAATCCCAGCAAAAGCCCACTCTTTGAACCCTCCCCGACAGCATTTGCGAAAATGCGCTTTTTTCGCCGAGAAACGCATATTTTTAAAAATATGACTTGGAACACACAGAAAAGCTTGGAAACATGCTGATTCGACTTGAAAAATATATTTGGTCCAATTGTAACTTAATCCCAGCAAAAGCCCACTCTTTGCACCCTCCCGACAGCATTTGCGAAAATGCGCTTTTTTTGCGCCGAGAAACGCATATTTTTAAAAACATGGCTTGGAACACACAGAAAAGCTTGGAAACATGCTAATTCGACTTGGAAAAATATATTTATTCAAATTTTAACTTTATTCCAGCAAAAGCCCACTCTTTGAACCCTCCCCGACAGCATTTGCGAAAATGCGCTTTTCTCGCCGAGAAACGCATATTTTTTAAAACATGGCTTGGAACACACAGAAATGCTTGGAAACATGCTGATTCGACTTGGAAAAATATATTTGGTCCAATTGTAACTTAATCCCAGCAAAAGCCCACTCTTTGAACCCTCCCCGACAGCATTTGCGAAAATGCGCTTTTCTCGCCGAGAAACGCATATTTTTAAAAACATGGCTTGGAACACACAGAAAAGCTTGGAAACATGCTAATTCGACTTAGAAAAATATATTTGGTCCAATTGTAACTTAATCCCAGCAAAAGGCCACTCTTTGAACCCTCCCCGACATGATTTGCGAAAATGCGCTTTTTTCGCCGAGAAACGCATATTTTTAAAAACATGGCTTGGAACACACAGAAAAGCTTGGAAACATGCTGATTCGAATTAAAGAAATATATTCATACAAATTTTACCTTTATCCCAGCAAAAGCTCACTCTTTGAACCCTCCCCGACAGCATTTGCGAAAATGCGCTTTTCTCGCCGAGAAACGCATATTTTTGCAAACATGGCTTGGAACACACAGAAAAGCTTGGAAACATGCTGATTCGACTTAGAAAAATATATTTGGTCCAATTGTAACTTAATCCCAGCAAAAGGCCACTCTTTGCACCCTCCCCGACAGCATTTGCGAAAATGCGCTTTTCTCGCCGAGAAACGCATATTTTTAAAAACATGGCTTGGAACACACAGAAAAGCTTGGAAACATGCTGATTCGACTTGGAAAAATATATTTGGTCCAATTGTAACTTAATCCCAGCAAAAGCCCACTCTTTGAACCCTCCCCGACAGCATTTGCGAAAATGCGCTTTTCTCGCCGAGAAACGCATATTTTTAAAACATGGCTTGGAACACACAGAAAAGCTTGGAAACATGCTGACTCGACTTGGAAAAATATATTTGGTCCAATTGTAACTTAATCCCAGCAAAAGCCCACTCTTTGAACCCTCCCCGACAGCATTTGCGAAAATGCGCTTTTCTCGCCGAGAAACGCATATTTTTAAAAACATGGCTTTGAACACACAGAAAAGCTTGGAAACATGCTGATTCGACTTGGAAAAATATATTTGGTCCAATTGTAACTTAATCCCAGCAAAAGCCCACTCTTTGCACCCTTCCCGACAGCATTTGCGAAAATGCGCTTTTCTCGCCGAGAAACGCATATTTTTAAAAACATGGCTTTGAACACACAGAAAAGCTTGGAAACATGCTGATTCGACTTGGAAAAATATATTTGGTCCAATTGTAACTTAATCCCAGCAAAAGCCCACTCTTTGCACCCGACAGCATTTGCGAAAATGCGCTTTTCTCGCCGAGAAACGCATATTTTTAAAAACATGGCTTGGAACACACAGAAAAGCTTGGAAACATGCTGATTCGACTTGGAAAAATATATTTGGTCCAATTGTAACTTAATCCCAGCAAAAGCCCACTCTTTGCACCCTTCCCGACAGCATTTGCGAAAATGCGCTTTTTTCGCCGAGAAACGCATATTTTTAAAAACATGGCTTGGAACACACAGAAAAGCTTGGAAACATGCTAATTCGACTTGGAAAAATATATTTATTCAAATTTTACTTTTATTCCAGCAAAAGCCCACTCTTTGAACCCTCCCTGACAGCATTTGCGAAAATGCGCTTTTCTCGCCGAGAAACGCATATTTTTAAAACATGGCTTGGAACACACAGAAAAGCTTGGAAACATGCTGACTCGACTTGGAAAAATATATTTGGTCCAATTGTAACTTAATCCCAGCAAAAGCACACTCTTTGAACCCTCCCCGACAGCATTTGCGAAAATGCGCTTTTTTCGCCGAGAAACGCATATTTTTAAAAATAAGACTTGGAACACACAGAAAAGCTTGGAAACATGCTAATTCGACTTGGAAAAATATATTTATTCAAATTTTACTTTTATTCCAGCAAAAGCCCACTCTTTGAACCCTCCCTGACAGCATTTGCGAAAATGCGCTTTTCTCGCCGAGAAACGCATATTTTTAAAACATGGCTTGGAACACACAGAAAAGCTTGGAAACATGCTGACTCGACTTGGAAAAATATATTTGGTCCAATTGTAACTTAATCCCAGCAAAAGCACACTCTTTGCACCCTTCCCGACAGCATTTGCGAAAATGCGCTTTTCTCGCCGAGAAACGCATATTTTTAAAAAATAAGACTTGGAACACACAGAAAAGCTTGGAAACATGCTAATTCGACTTGGAAAAATATATTTATTCCAATTGTAACTTTTATCCCAGCAAAAGCCCACTCTTTGAACCCTCCCGACAGCATTTGCGAAAATGCGCTTTTTTTCGCCGAGAAACGCATATTTTTAAAAACATGGCTTGGAACACACAGAAAAGCTTGGAAACATGCTAATTCGACTTGGAAAAATATATTTATTCAAATTTTAACTTTATTCCAGCAAAAGCCCACTCTTTGAACCCTCCCTGACAGCATTTGCGAAAATGCGCTTTTCTCGCCGAGAAACGCATATTTTTAAAAACATGGCTTGGAACACACAGAAAAGCTTGGAAACATGCTGATTCGACTTGGAAAAATATATTTGGTCCAATTGTAACTTAATCCCAGCAAAAGCCCACTCTTTGAACCCTCCCCGACAGCATTTGCGAAAATGCGCTTTTTTCGCCGAGAAACGCATATTTTTAAAAATAAGACTTGGAACACACAGAAAAGCTTGGAAACATGCTAATTCGACTTGGAAAAATATATTTATTCAAATTTTACCTTTATCCCAGCAAAAGCCCACTCTTTGAACCCTCCCCGACAGCATTTGCGAAAATGCGCTTTTCTCGCCGAGAAACGCATATTTTTAAAAACATGGCTTGGAACACACAGAAAAGCTTGGAAACATGCTGATTCGACTCAGAAAAATATATTTGGTCCAATTGTAACTTAATCCCAGCAAAAGCCCACTCTTTGCACCCTCCCCGACAGCATTTGCGAAAATGCGCTTTTCTCGCCGAGAAACGCATATTTTTAAAAATATGACTTGGAACACACAGAAAAGCTTGGAAACATGCTAATTCGACTTGATAAATATATTTGGTCCAATTGTAACTTAATCCCAGCAAAAGCCCACTCTTTGCACACTCCACGACAGCATTTGCGAAAATGCGCTATTCTCGCCGAGAAACGCATATTTTTAAAAACATGGCTTGGAACACACAGAAAAGCTTGGAAACATGCTGATTCGACTTAGAAAAATATATTTGGTCCAATTGTAACTTAATCCCAGCAAAAGCCCACTCTTTGCACCCTCCCCGACAGCATTTGCGAAAATGCGCTTTTCTCGCCGAGAAACGCATATTTTTAAAAACATGGCTTGGAACACACAGAAAAGCTTGGAAACATGCTGATTCGATTTGGAAAAATATATATTTGGTCAAATTGTAACTTAATCCCAGCAAAAGCCCACTCTTTGCACCCTCCCCGACAGCATTTGCGAAAATGCGCTTTTCTCGCCGAGAAACGCATATTTTTAAAAACATGGCTTGGAACACACAGAAAAGCTTGGAAACATGCTGATTCGACTTGGAAAAATATATTTGGTCCAATTGTAACTTAATCCCAGCAAAAGCCCACTCTTTGCACCCTCCCCGACAGCATTTGCGAAAATGCGCTTTTCTCGCCGAGAAACGCATATTTTTAAAAACATGGCTTGGAACACACAGAAAAGCTTGGAAACATGCTGATTCGACTTGGAAAAATATATTTGGTCCAATTGTAACTTTAATCCCAGCAAAAGCCCACTCTTTGAACCCTCCCCGACAGCATTTGCGAAAATGCGCTTTTCTCGCCGAGAAACGCATATTTTTAAAAACATGGCTTTGGAACACACAGAAAAGCTTGGAAACATGCTGATTCGACTTGGAAAAATATATTTGGTCCAATTGTAACTTAATCCCAGCTAAAGCCAACTCTTTGCACCCTCCCCGACAGCATTTGCGAAAATGCGCTTTTTTGCCGAGAAACGCATATTTTTAAAAACATGGCTTGGAACACACAGAAAAGCTTGGAAACATGCTGATTCGACTTGGAAAAATATATTTGGTCCAATTGTAACTTAATCCCAGCAAAAGCCCACTCTTTGCACCCTCCCCGACAGCATTTGCGAAAATGCGCTTTTCTCGCCGAGAAACGCATATTTTTAAAAACATGGCTTGGAACACACAGAAAAGCTTGGAAACATGCTGATTCGACTTGGAAAAATATATTTGGTCCAATTGTAACTTAATCCCAGCAAAAGCCCACTCTTTGCACCCTCCCCGACAGCATTTGCGAAAATGCGCTTTTTTCGCCGAGAAACGCATATTTTTAAAAACATGGCTTGGAACACACAGAAAAGCTTGGAAACATGCTAATTCGACTTGGAAAAATATATTTATTCAAATTTTACTTTTATTCCAGCAAAAGCCCACTCTTTGAACCCTCCCTGACAGCATTTGCGAAAATGCGCTTTTCTCGCCGAGAAACGCATATTTTTAAAAACATGGCTTGGAACACACAGAAAAGCTTGGAAACATGCTGATTCGACTTGGAAAAATATATTTGGTCCAATTGTAACTTAATCCCAGCAAAAGCACACTCTTTGAACCCTCCCCGACAGCATTTGCGAAAATGCGCTTTTTTCGCCGAGAAACGCATATTTTTAAAAATAAGACTTGGAACACACAGAAAAGCTTGGAAACATGCTAATTCGACTTGGAAAAATATATTTATTCAAATTTTACTTTTATTCCAGCAAAAGCCCACTCTTTGAACCCTCCCTGACAGCATTTGCGAAAATGCGCCTTTCTCGCCGAGAAACGCATATTTTTAAAACATGGCTTGGAACACACAGAAAAGCTTGGAAACATGCTGACTCGACTTGGAAAAATATATTTGGTCCAATTGTAACTTAATCCCAGCAAAAGCCCACTCTTTGAACCCTCCCCGACAGCATTTGCGAAAATGCGCTTTTATCGCCGAGAAACGCATATTTTTGCAAACATGACTTGGAACACACAGAAAAGCTTGGAAACATGCTAATTCGACTTGGAAAAATATATTTATTCAAATTTTACAAAATCCCACTCTTTGAACCCTCCCCGACAGCATTTGCGAAAATGCGCTTTTCTCGCCGAGAAACGCATATTATTGCAAACATGGCTTGGAACACACAGAAATGCTTGGAAACATGCTGATTCGACTTGGAAAAATATATTTGGTCCAATTGTAACTTAATCCCAGCAAAAGCCCACTCTTTGCACCCTCCCCGACAGCATTTGCGAAAATGCGCTTTTTTCGCCGAGAAACGCATATTTTTAAAAATAAGACTTGGAACACACAGAAAAGCTTGGAAACATGCTGATTCGACTTAGAAAAATATATTTGGTCCAATTGTAACTTAATCCCAGCAAAAGCCCACTCTTTGCACCCTCCCCGACAGCATTTGCGAAAATGCGCTTTTCTCGCCGAGAAACGCATATTTTTAAAAACATGGCTTGGAACACACAGAAAAGCTTGGAAACATGCTGATTCGACTTAGAAAAATACATTTGGTCCAATTGTAACTTAATCCCAGCAAAAGCCCACTCTTTGCACCCTCCCCGACAGCATTTGCGAAAATGCGCTTTTTTCGCCGAGAAACGCATATTTTTAAAAATAAGACTTGGAACACACAGAAAAGCTTGGAAACATGCTAATTCGACTTGGAAAAATATATTTATTCAAATTTTACCTTTATCCCAGCAAAAGCCCACTCTTTGAACCCTCCCTGACAGCATTTGCGAAAATGCGCTTTTCTCGCCGAGAAACGCATATTTTTAAAACATGGCTTGGAACACACAGAAAAGCTTGGAAACATGCTGACTCGACTTGGAAAAATATATTTGGTCCAATTGTAACTTAATCCCAGCAAAAGCCCACTCTTTGCACCCTCCCCGACAGCATTTGCGAAAATGCGCTTTTCTCGCCGAGAAACGCATATTTTTAAAAACATGGCTTTGAACACACAGAAAAGCTTGGAAACATGCTGATTCGACTTAGAAAAATATATTTGGTCCAATTGTAACTTAATCCCAGCAAAAGCCCACTCTTTGCACCCTCCCCGACAGCATTTGCGAAAATGCGCTTTTCTCGCCGAGAAACGCATATTTTTAAAAACATGGCTTGGAACACACAGAAAAGCTTGGAAACATGCTGATTCGACTTGGAAAAATATATTTGGTCCAATTGTAACTTAATCCCAGCAAAAGCACACTCTTTGAACCCTCACCGACAGCATTTGCGAAAATGCGCTTTTTTCGCCGAGAAACGCATATTTTTAAAACATGGCTTGGAACACACAGAAAAGCTTGGAAAGATGCTGACTCGACTTGGAAAAATATATTTGGTCCAATTGTAACTTAATCCCAGCAAAAGCCCACTCTTTGCACCCTCCCCGACAGCATTTGCGAAAATGCGCTTTTCTCGCCGAGAAACGCATATTTTTAAAAACATGGCTTGGAACACACAGAAAAGCTTGGAAACATGCTAATTCGACTTGGAAAAATATATTTGGTCCAATTTTAACTTAATCCCAGCAAAAGCCCACTCTTTGAACCCTCTCCGACAGCATTTGCGAAAATGCGCTTTTCTCGCCGAGAAACGCATATTTTTATAAACATGGCTTGGAACACACAGAAAAGCTTGGAAACATGCTGATTCGACTCAGAAAAATATATTTGGTCCAATTGTAAATTAATCCCAGCAAAAGCCCACTCTTTGCACCCTCCCCGACAGCATTTGCGAAAATGCGCTTTTCTCGCCGAGAAACGCATATTTTTAAAAACATGGCTTGGAACACACAGAAAAGCTTGGAAACATGCTAATTCGACTTGGAAAAATATATTTGGTCCAATTGTAACTTAATCCCAGCAAAAGCCCACTCTTTGCACCCTCCCCGACAGCATTTGCGAAAATGCGCTTTTTTCGCCGAGAAACGCATATTTTTAAAAACATGGCTTGGAACACACAGAAAAGCTTGGAAACATGCTAATTCGACTTGGAAAAATATATTTATTCAAATTTTACTTTTATTCCAGCAAAAGCCCACTCTTTGAACCCTCCCTGACAGCATTTGCGAAAATGCGCTTTTCTCGCCGAGAAACGCATATTTTTAAAAACATGGCTTGGAACACACAGAAAAGCTTGGAAACATGCTGATTCGACTTGGAAAAATATATTTGGTCCAATTGTAACTTAATCCCAGCAAAAGCCCACTCTTTGAACCCTCCCCGACAGCATTTGCGAAAATGCGCTTTTTTCGCCGAGAAACGCATATTTTTAAAAATAAGACTTGGAACACACAGAAAAGCTTGGAAACATGCTAATTCGACTTGGAAAAATATATATTTATTCAAATTTTACTTTTATCCCAGCAAAAGCCCACTCTTTGAACCCTCCCCGACAGCATTTGCGAAAATGCGCTTTTCTCGCCGAGAAACGCATATTTTTAAAAACATGGCTTGGAACACACAGAAAAGCTTGGAAACATGCTGATTCGACTTGGAAAAATATATTTGGTCCAATTGTAACTTAATCCCAGCAAAAGCACACTCTTTGCACCCTCCCCGACAGCATTTGCGAAAATGCGCTTTTTTCGCCGAGAAACGCATATTTTTTAAAATGGACTTGGAACACACAGAAAAGCTTGGAAACATGCTAATTCGACTTGGAAAAATATATTTATTCAAATTTTACCTTTATCCCAGCAAAAGCCCACTCTTTGAACCCTCCCCGACAGCATTTGCGAAAATGCGCTTTTCTCGCCGAGAAACGCATATTTTTAAAAACATGGCTTTGAACACACAGAAAAGCTTGGAAACATGCTGATTCGACTTAATATTTGGTCCAATTGTAACTTAATCCCAGCAAAAGCCCACTCTTTGCACCCTCCCCGACAGCATTTGCGAAAATGCGCTTTTCTCGCCGAGAAACGCATATTTTTAAAACATGGCTTGGAACACACAGAAAAGCTTGGAAACATGCTGATTCGACTTGGAAAAATATATTTGGTCCAATTGTAACTTAATCCCAGCAAAAGCCCACTCTTTGAACCCTCCCCGACAGCATTTGCGAAAATGCGCTTTTCTCGCCGAGAAACGCATATTTTTAAAAACATGGCTTGGAACACACAGAAAAGCTTGGAAACATGCTGATTCGACTTGGAAAAATATATTTGGTCCAATTGTAACTTAATCCCAGCAAAAGCCCACTCTTTGCACCCTCCCCGACAGCATTTGCGAAAATGCGCTTTTCTCGCCGAGAAACGCATATTTTTAAAAACATGGCTTGGAACACACAGAAAAGCTTGGAAACATGCTGATTCGACTTGGAAAAATATATTTGGTCCAATTGTAACTTAATCCCAGCAAAAGCCCACTCTTTGAACCCTCCCCGACAGCATTTGCGAAAATGCGCTTTTCTCGCCGAGAAACGCATATTTTTAAAAACATGGCTTGGAACACACAGAAAAGCTTGGAAACATGCTGATTCGACTTGGAAAAATATATTTGGTCCAATTGTAACTTAATCCCAGCAAAAGCCCACTCTTTGCACCCTGCCCCCGACAGCATTTGCGAAAATGCGCTTTTCTCGCCGAGAAACGCATATTTTTAAAAACATGGCTTGGAACACACAGAAAAGCTTGGAAACATGCTGATTCGACTTAGAAAAATATATTTGGTCCAATTGTAACTTAATCCCAGCAAAAGCCCACTCTTTGCACCCTCCCCGACAGCATTTGCGAAAATGCGCTTTTCTCGCCGAGAAACGCATATTTTTAAAACATGGCTTGGAACACACAGAAAAGCTTGGAAACATGCTGATTCGACTTGGAAAAATATATTTGGTCCAATTGTAACTTAATCCCAGCAAAAGCCCACTCTTTGCACCCTTCCCGACAGCATTTGCGAAAATGCGCTTTTTTCGCCGAGAAACGCATATTTTTAAAAACATGGCTTGGAACACACAGAAAAGCTTGGAAACATGCTAATTCGACTTGGAAAAATATATTTATTCAAATTTTACTTTTATTCCAGCAAAAGCCCACTCTTTGAACCCTCCCTGACAGCATTTGCGAAAATGCGCTTTTCTCGCCGAGAAACGCATATTTTTAAAACATGGCTTGGAACACAGAGAAAAGCTTGGAAACATGCTGATTCGACTCAGAAAAATATATTTGGTCCAATTGTAAATTAATCCCAGCAAAAGCCCACTCTTTGAACCCTCCCCGACAGCATTTGCGAAAATGCGCTTTTCTCGCCGAGAAACGCATATTTTTAAAAATAAGACTTGGAACACACAGAAAAGCTTGGAAACATGCTAATTCGACTTGGAAAAATATATTTATTCAAATTTTACCTTTATCCAAGCAAAAGCCCACTCTTTGAACCCTCCCCGACAGCATTTGCGAAAATGCGCTTTTCTCGCCGAGAAACGCATATTTTTAAAAACATGGCTTGGAACACACAGAAAAGCTTGGAAACATGCTGATTCGACTTGGAAAAATATATTTGGTCCAATTGTAACTTAATCCCAGCAAAAGCCCACTCTTTGCACCCTCCCCGACAGCATTTGCGAAAATGCGCTTTTTTCGCCGAGAAACGCATATTTTTAAAAACATGGATTGGAACACACAGAAAAGCTTGGAAACATGCTAATTCGACTTGGAAAAATATATTTGGTCAAATTTTAACTTAATCCCAGCAAAAGCCCACTCTTTGAACCCTCCCCGACAGCATTTGCGAAAATGCGCTTTTCTCGCCGAGAAACGCATATTTTTAAAAACATGGCTTTGAACACACAGAAAAGCTTGGAAACATGCTGATTCGACTTGGAAAAATATATTTGGTCCAATTGTAACTTAATCCCAGCAAAAGCCCACTCTTTGCACCCGACAGCATTTGCGAAAATGCGCTTTTCTCGCCGAGAAACGCATATTTTTAAAAACATGGCTTGGAACACACAGAAATGCTTGGAAACATGCTGATTCGACTTGGAAAAATATATTTGGTCCAATTGTAACTTAATCCCAGCAAAAGCCCACTCTTTGAACCCTCCCCGACAGCATTTGCGAAAATGCGCTTTTCTCGCCGAGAAACGCATATTTTTAAAAACATGGCTTTGAACACACAGAAAAGCTTGGAAACATGCTGATTCGACTTGGAAAAATATATTTGGTCCAATTGTAACTTAATCCCAGCAAAAGCCCACTCTTTGCACCCTTCCCGACAGCATTTGCGAAAATGCGCTTTTCTCGTCGAGAAACGCATATTTTTGCAAACATGGCTTGGAACACACAGAAAAGCTTGGAAACATGCTGATTCGACTTAGAAAAATATATTTGGTCCAATTGTAACTTAATCCCAGCAAAAGCCCACTCTTTGCACCCTTCCCGACAGCATTTGCGAAAATGCGCTTTTCTCGCCGAGAAACGCATATTTTTGCAAACATGGCTTGGAACACACAGAAAAGCTTGGAAACATGCTAATTCGACTTGGAAAAATATATTTGGTCCAATTGTAACTTAATCCCAGCAAAAGCCCACTCTTTGCACCCTTCCCGACAGCATTTGCGAAAATGCGCTTTTTTCGCCGAGAAACGCATATTTTTAAAAACATGGCTTGGAACACACAGAAAAGCTTGGAAACATGCTAATTCGACTTGGAAAAATATATTTATTCAAATTTTACTTTTATTCCAGCAAAAGCCCACTCTTTGAACCCTCCCTGACAGCATTTGCGAAAATGCGCTTTTCTCGCCGAGAAACGCATATTTTTAAAAACATGGATTGGAACACACAGAAATGCTTGGAAACATGCTGATTCGACTTGGAAAAATATATTTGGTCCAATTGTAACTTAATCCCAGCAAAAGCCCACTCTTTGAACCCTCCCCGACAGCATTTGCGAAAATGCGCTTTTTTCGCCGAGAAACGCATATTTTTAAAAATAAGACTTGGAACACACAGAAAAGCTTGGAAACATGCTAATTCGACTTGGAAAAATATATTTATTCAAATTTTACTTTTATTCCAGCAAAAGCCCACTCTTTGAACCCTCCCTGACAGCATTTGCGAAAATGCGCTTTTCTCGCCGAGAAACGCATATTTTTAAAAACATGTCTTGGAACACACAGAAATGCTTGGAAACATGCTGATTCGACTTGGAAAAATATATTTGGTCCAATTGTAACTTAATCCCAGCAAAAGCACACTCTTTGAACCCTCCCCGACAGCATTTGCGAAAATGCGCTTTTTTCGCCGAGAAACGCATATTTTTAAAAATAAGACTTGGAACACACAGAAAAGCTTGGAAACATGCTGATTCGATTTAGAAAAATATAATTGGTCCAATTGTAACTTAATCCCAGCAAAAGCCCACTCTTTGCACCCTTCCCGACAGCATTTGCGAAAATGCGTTTTTTTCGCCGAGAAGCGCATATTTTTAAAAACATGGATTGGAACACACAGAAAAGCTTGGAAACATGCTAATTCGACTTGGAAAAATATATTTATTCAAATTTTACCTTTATTCCAGCAAAAGCCCACTCTTTGAACCCTCCCCGACAGCATTTGCGAAAATGCGCTTTTCTCGCCGAGAAACGCATATTTTTGCAAACATGGCTTGGAACACACAGAAAAGCTAGGAAACATGCTAATTCGACTTGGAAAAATATATTTGGTCCAATTTTAACTTAATCCCAGCAAAAGCCCACTCTTTGAACCCTCCCCGACAGCATTTGCGAAAATGCGCTTTTCTCGCCGAGAAACGCATATTTTTATAAACATGGCTTGGAACACACAGAAAAGCTTGGAAACATGCTGATTCGACTCAGAAAAATATATTTGGTCCAATTGTAAATTAATCCCAGCAAAAGCCCACTCTTTGAACCCTCCCCGACAGCATTTGCGAAAATGCGCTTTTTTCGCCGAGAAACGCATATTTTTAAAAACATGGCTTGGAACACACAGAAAAGCTTGGAAACATGCTTATTCGACTTGGAAAAATATATTTATTCAAATTTTACCTTTATTCCAGCAAAAGCCCACTCTTTGAACCCTCCCCGACAGCATTTGCGAAAATGCGCTTTTCTCGCCGAGAAACGCATATTTTTAAAAACATGGCTTTGAACACACAGAAAAGCTTGGAAACATGCTGATTCGACTTAGAAAAATACATTTGGTCCAATTGTAACTTAATCCCAGCAAAAGCCCACTCTTTGCACCCTCCCCGACAGCATTTGCGAAAATGCGCTTTTTTCGCCGAGAAACGCATATTTTTAAAAATAAGACTT